>NDFZ01005061.1:7087-48324 GCA_002192655.3 Mamestra configurata | reverse complement strand
TTCTTTAAACAAAATGTGTAGGTTAGGTTAGGTTAAAACTGTGACCTCCTACGCCAGAAACGACTTGCATTAATAGAAAAAAGAGTTGTTTTTAGTAGGTTTGGTTATAATTTCATATTAAACTGCGGTTTTAATTTTGGTGATCATTTACTATTTTTGGGTCAACTATGATTTGTTTGGAGTCATTTGCTTTAATAGGATAGCAAGATGTACAAACTTTGGTTATAGTTTTAAATTAAAATGCGGTTTTATATTCTGGTGATCATTTACTATTTTTGCCTGTGATATTTTACTAAATCAGGTGATCAGTTAAACATAAGCCTTTTAATTTTATTGTAGTGTGAAAGCCGTCGATTGGAAATATCAAAAGTGTGATACGGAACAAAACTTAGACGTTAAATTTTCTTTAATTATTTAAAAAAATATATAATACGTGGGCTACTCTTCGATAAACCTGGCCTGCAGAAAAGAAGCCCTTTTCGTAATACAACCAACCTTCGATGCTAGACTGCAGACAAGAAGATACCCGTCAATCCTGGCGCTGGCGTCCAGAGCCCAGCGACCAGCGAAATAAAAAACATGTTGGAAGTTGGAAAAGCCTTTGGTTTGGAATACAACATGTTCCGACACATTTTCGCCATCCCATCTTCTAAGCACGGAGGCCGCTGCGGGTGCAGAAAACATTAAACATAATAACCTCCTTGGGAATTATTTGTTCGAGCCATTTGGGGTTCAAACACTAGAGGGGTCCAAATGTCATTTTTCCAAGGCATTGCCAAGCGGTTGGTCGACTCGTATAGACCACAGGGCCGACCTTTTTTTCTAGCAAAGAATAAGCAATCACCTCCTTGCCATTCAACATAGCAATGCTGCACCCGTGTTCCTTCAAATGCCCTCTGCGTTCCAGGGCCGCGATAACTCTGTCGAACAAATTCCACAACTGCTGACATCTCTTTGAGGCTCGCATGGAACTAAACGCGCCATCGACACTGACCTGGTCCGTACCGGACGGTGAGGTGCCTACCTACTATATTTAGGTCTATAGATCATAAGATAGCTAAAATAATGCAATAACTTAGTTATAAACTAAGACATCAAATTGATTTACAGGCAACATTTTTACTGTGAACGGAACCCACAGCTATTGTCAGCCTTTCATATACATAGATAGAAAAACATGGTTCGCCCTCATTTTCAAGGTACTTAGTTTCTTTTTCTCCGTCGGAAATTGTAGTAGATCACTAATGGCCTTCCCCACGCCAACGCTATCGGCTGCAATCAGCTGAAAGAAATGAGAAAAGGCTTGTTTCATTATACGAATTATACGTAGATTTGAAATCAAGTACCTATAGGTGAAACTATAGAAAGAAAGAAAAATGTTTATTTAGGACTCGCCCAAGACAAACAAAACAGTAAAATAAAATTAATAACTAAACAGTAATATAATGTAACAAAAATGGATAATTATCTATACAGTAAAATAATTATCTGAGCGAGGCCAAAATGGTCCCTATCTCAGCTTATGCTGCAATATCTAAAAAATAAATAACGCAGCACTGGTATTCTTAGAAACTCTTCTTATGGAAACTCTTCAAAAAATGTCCTATGATGATACAGAGAATTTACTGATTGTGCTAAAGTGATTTTGTTTTTATACAATTCTTGACCTAGTTTAAGTACCTTGTTATTTAAAAAACTGTACGATTTATACAATTTTAGACCTAGTTTAGTTAGTTATCTAGAAGTTAAGTTGTAAACTGTCTATATCACAGATTTTTTACACATTTGTATTGTACTATAGAATCCTTTTGATTATTTGTTAATTTTATTTATTTATTTTAATTCTTTATTGTACACCATAACAGCTTATATTAATTCACATTTAAAAATAGGTCATGTACAAAGGCGAGCTTAACTCAAAAATGAGTTTTCTACCAGCAAACCTTTGAGTGATAGAGAGAGATCACAATAGAGGGTAGGATCCAGTGCACAAATTTTACAATGTTACATTTATAAATATACCTACATACGTAAACATATAAATATATACATACATATCTAAAAATATTATGTCATTGCGAAAGGAAATGCTCTTTAACTTTCCTCTTGAAGACGTCAAGAGAAGGGCTGTCGCGTAAGGAGTGTGGGAGAGAGTTCCAGAGACGCACTGCAGTTACAGAGAAAGATCCACCATAGCGGCTGGAAGTGTGACGCGGAGTACGAAGGAGAAGAGAAGTGGCAGTACGACATGGTTTACCTCTCGGGACGAGGTACTCAAAGCGTTCACGAAGGTATTGAGGAGAATTAGGAGTGTGCAGGATAGTAAAGAGAAGGGATAGGATGTGAGTATCTCGCCGACGCCGAATCGGCAGCCACTCCAATTTGGTCCGGAACTCCGACACGTGGTCATATTTCCGGAGGCCAAAAATAAAGCGAATGCACAAGTTCTGCAGTCGTTCAAGTTTATCTAGGAGCACCTCCGTTGCATCTAGAAAACAGACATCCGCATAGTCTATAAGTGGAAGAAGAAGAGATTGAGCAAGACTGACCTTAGTGCGAAATGGTAAGAATTTTTGGAGACGTTTGAGAGACTGAAAAGTGTAGAATACCCTCTTACTAACATGAGCAACATGAACCTCCCAAGAGAGGTTAGTGTCCATATATACGCCGAGGTTCTTGGCGCTTTTAGAGTAGGCTATAGGCACTGAGTCATAAACTACTGGCGGCAGAGCCCGGTGATCTAATTGGCTGAGCATGTATCTGCCACCAATAATGAGCGCTTGAGATTTAGATGGGTTCAGCAAAAGTCCAAAGGATTCAGCCCACGTATTGATACTTGCAAGGTCATCATTGATGGCAGCTACCGCTCCAGCCAGTTCATCCACTTTAAAATGACGATATAGCTGCAAGTCGTCTGCATAGAGATGATAGTTTGAAGTTAGGACCTTTGCGATAACGTTTATAAAAACTGAGAAGAGAAGAGGTGAGAGGACGCCACCTTGTGGAACACCCGCAGCCAAATCACACCATTCAGAGGAAACCTCATCAGATCGAACAGACTGCGAGCGGCCCTGAAGATAGGATTTGAACCACTCAATTACCGTTGCAGAGACATTAAGAGAGGAAAGGATTCCCAGGAGAATGTCAAAATCAACTGAATTAAAAGCACTGCTGAAGTCCAGTAGAACCAATACTGTTAGACATTTGTTCTCCATAGCCAGCCTTATGTCGTCAGTTATTTTGACCAGAGTTGTCACAGTGCTATGACCAGGTCTGAAGCCAGATTGATAAGGACTCAACAGGCTATTAGAGGAAAGATAATAAGACAGTTGCTTTTGTACAACACTCTCGAGGACTTTGGAGAGGACTGGGAGGATGGATATCGGACGGAACTGGGATGGTGAGGAGGGATTTGAAACTTTAGGAAGCGGTAGGACATGAGCCCTCTTCCATGCTGAAGGGAAAGAGTTAGTGTAGAGAGAAAAATTTATTATATGAGTTATGACGGGAACAATTTCACTTATAATGGGAAGGAACATTTGCAGTTGAAGGCCATCATCACCTACCGCTTTAGTGGAGATGGATAGGATACATTTCCTAATATCCAGTTCAGTAATTGGGTGGAAAGAGAAAGAAGTATTTTTAGGCAAAGGAAGAGTAGAAAGATCATGGAGAGTTCAATCGAGTACAATTGGAGACTTCGAAAAATGTGCATTAAGTGTTAAGTTAATTTTAAATTATTTTAGATCTTCTCGCCTGAAACACAGGTTTTCCTAGTTCAGGCTCGTAATCCTTAGAATTAAGATATATATTTAAGACTTCTATGTAATTTGTCCAGTAAAATTGGTAATAATAAATTTAAAAAAAATCTGATAGGGCCAGCCACGGATACACTCACGGAGCATATATAAAAGAAATATACAAATAAAATAAAAAGCATAAGGGGGCTTCCATAAATTACGTGAGGTGTTTTTTTAAATATTCTGTCCCTCCCTCCCCAGATTTTATTCAACCCCCTCCCCCATATCCCAATCTCACGTGAGATTTTTCGAAATGTGTGGTTTGACAGTCAGTAGATGTATAACGTCGAAATACACTGGTCAGCAAATAAACCGAGCCACCCGCTACCTAGGAACTCTGATTCGATTTTGTCAAAAAGTATAAAACTTACAACTATCAAAGTTATACCTACAAAAAGTGCGTTTCATGGTGATTAAAATGACTACAAATTAATTCGAAAGTACCGTCAACTCACATTGTAATCAAGCAACAAACACAATGCTAACGATTTGCTCTGTTTTCACCAGAGTTTGAAATTAGCGTTCTTTTTCTCTACAATGAGGATAGTCGGATATTTCTTATCATTTCTTTAGTTTTTGTCCATCGTTTGCTCAGACGCGTGTGTTTTTGCTACTTTTTTCGATTAATAATGGATACAACACCTCAGGAAGCAGCTCAAGCTGTAGCATTACTTCAAGCAGGCATTGCGCAACGTGAAGTCGCTCGAAGGCTTCGAATCAGCAGATCTTCGGTGCAACGAGTTTACAGACGATACCTAGAGACTGGAGCATTCGATCGCCGTCCAGGTACGGGCAGACCTAGGGCTACATCAGCAGCAGATGATCGTTATATCCACCTTACTGTTCTGCGAAATCGCCACCTCAACGCAGTTCAAGTCCAACAAAGTCTGCGTGACGAACGCCAAGTGGTCATAAGTTCAGATACCGTCAGAAGGAGACTTGCTGAACGGAACCTGACCCCAAAAAGAGCTGCAACAGGCCCAGCATTAACGGTAGCACACCGTCGAGCACGACTTGAATTTGCTCGAGAGCATAGGGATTGGACATTAGAGCAGTGGAGTAATGTACTCTTCACTGATGAGACCAGGGTGAGTCTACATGGAAGTGATCGACGTCAGAGAGTATATCGTCGCCCTGGAGAACGTTATTCTCAGTGTTGCATCGAGGAAACTGTTGCTTATGGAGGAGGATCTGTAATGGTCTGGGGCGGCATCTCGTTAACAGCACATACAACGTTAGTTTTCATCGAACCGACGGGCCGTTCACGTGGACTGACTTCTCAGCGCTACATTACTGAAATCCTCGCAGACCATGTGGTACCTTACGCAGGATATATCGGACAGGATATGCAATTGATGCATGATAATGCACGGCCCATGTTGCTCATTTGGTGACCCAGTATCTACGCGACGTCAGCATTCGTACGATGGACTGGCCAGCTCGAAGCCCGGACTTGAATCCGATAGAATACTTATGGGATGAGCTGAAACGTCGGGATCGAGCCCGGGTACCTGCTCCAACAAGGCTTCCAGAGCTGCGAATCGCAATTGAAGAAGAGTGGAATACAATTCCTCAAGATTTTATCGTCAGGCTGGTAAGGTCGATGAATACAAGAATGCTGGCAGTTATCCGAGCAAGGGGAGGGAATACGGAATATTGCTCAAAAACTTTTTTTTTGATTTTATCTTTGTTTTTGGCTTTAATTTTTTTTTTTTCACTTTATCATTACTAACGATTGTCACGACTAGAAAATGACTCTTCTTTGTAAAATCCTTAATAAACACTGAAATATTGATTAGACCCAATGAGTTTCCTTTCATTTTAATCACCATGAAACGCACTTTCTGTAGGTACAACTTTGATAATTGTAGGTTTTTTAGTTTTTGAGAAAATTGAATTAGAGTGCCTAGGTAGCGGGTGGCTCGGTTTATTTGCTGTCCAGTGTATGAATGAAATTATTTTCTTTCGAACGAATTAGTGAATGATCTTAATCGTATTACGATTACGCTTAAGATTAAAATTTAAGCATGTATCTAGATTAAATGGACCAAAATAGTATATTTTTTTTGTTTCAATCAGAAAAAAAATTGCGTGATATTTTCTGAGACCCCCCTCTCTCCAACGTAAGATTAGATGAGATTTGACTCGACCCCCTCCCCCCCTTAAACATCTCACGTATTTTATGAACGCCCCCTAAATATGGGTAAATATGCAACAATTATAAATATATATAAATAATAATAAAAAACCTGTAGATACATACAAAAAATAAGCTGACACCCAATCAATATAGGTGCCTAAGTTGAGGAATCTTATCTTTTATTAAAACTGATTTAGAAGTAGGTACCTAAATTTGACGAATACTCAACCTCAAACTGTTATTATCTATATATATAAAAAACAAGTCGTGTTAGTTACACTATTTATGTTAAAAATGGTGTAACAAAACGCAACTGACACGGAATAACAAAACGCAACTGACAGCTAAATGTAATGTTATCTATAGAGTATGTTTGAAAATTTGACAGTTAGAAGTTGACCGGTTGATGTGTTTGTTTTGAGTTTCTATTAGCTTATCGTGCCGATATTATCATTAACAATGCCGCGACCAAGAACACCTTAAAAAATATTCTGAGGCGGTACGAAGTTCGCCGGGACCACTGGTTATTCACAAAGCAGCATTAATAACGTATCTATTTTACTTTTTTTGACACTGCAATTTACAGTATTTTCCAGTTTTTGTGACATCATAATAAACCGCAATGGTCATAAAAGTCTAGACAAAATGGCAATCGACCATAGTCAAGAAGGTCATAATCCCATACGAATGACAATGGCACGCGCTGCCGAAATGTCACGTGGTCTATCCTATTTGTTTTGGATTAACTTATCAGTCATGTTGACTTGGACTGCTGCTGATTTAATTTTACTTTATCTAAAGCCCAAAATAATCTTGATTTTGTTCACATTGTTGGCTGTAGTTTTTGCCAATGAAATATGTACTTCACATATAAAAATAAAAATTAACGAGGAGATTTCTCAAGAAAATAATTCTCCCAAGGTGTGTCGGTGACAGGCTAGGAGTCTGTCCCTTTGTCTCGCACAGTTCTCATAAACACGTTCTACAGCACATGACCACAGACGGTGACGGTGATTAACAGTAATAAGAAACTATTGTCTCTGCGAAGGGAATCAGATACTTGGGTTAGGGTGGGATTACGAATTGATTAATGATTTTTTCGAGACCAATTGCGTCTTCGGAAACCCATCAAAGATCCTCGCGAAACGTTCTAGAATCTCTAAAGACTAGACTTTATGATTGGGCCAAAATATTTGCTACACAAATCTCAAAACATTGATTTCAATTAAGTCATTTACAGGCTTTTTCCAACGCACACGCACAAAATGTTTTGGAAATACTTTCTTTGTACGAACAGCCACGGATTTGAATATCCTTTCTACCGATTGCTACAACCTGGGGTCTTTAAGACAAGAGTGAACAGGTTACTTCTAGGCAAGTGTGCTCCATTGATGCTTTCCTTCAGGTGAGATGAGTGAATATTTGGTGAAAATTTACTTAGAAAGTTTTAGGTAAGTTTTGGTTTTCTTGAAAATTATCTAATGAGGCGTACATCCCTACGGAAAAAACGTGTAGGGGCCGCAAGAATTTCTGCGTTCTTGGGATGCACTCTAGTGCTACCCTGTCGGCTGTGGGAAATCCTCAAGTGACTCTTCCCACTCTGGGCGGAGCGGAAGGGAGTATCAGACTCTTACTGACTAAAACCCATCTGTGTTCCTCCTAATGCCCTTTGTGTTTCAGGGCCACGGTGACTCCTTCAAAGTAATTCTGCAAATCTAAGTCCAGCTACGTGTCGTTTCCTAGATTAGTCATAAAAGTTTCTTCTACTTCTTCTAAATCGACATGTCATCATCAATCAGATCGAAAATCTGCTTATACTTAGCTAGATTCATACTTGATAGATTGATGCGTCCGATCCTAGGATAAACCAAACGTTTGGTTCAAAAACTCAACCGCGTTTATTTCAAATGAAGCTAACGCACGTTTGTCATGTTGTGGACAATAAAAAACTATTCTATGTGTCAAATGATACATGATTTTTATTTTTTAAGTAGATTAAACATAGGAATGAGTTCATTAGAGGTAGCTTAAAAGTGGCGCCTGTAACGGAAAAGTTAAAAGGGAAGCGGTTATCTTGGT
Source organism: Mamestra configurata (assembly GCA_002192655.3). NCBI lineage: Eukaryota > Metazoa > Arthropoda > Insecta > Lepidoptera > Noctuidae > Mamestra > Mamestra configurata. The sequence continues at coordinate 40,305 of NDFZ01005061.1, read as the reverse complement.
ATGGTCATGTGAAGAGGAGGGATGAAATGCACGTAATTAAAAGAGTTATGAATATAAATGTGAATGGATGGACAGGGAGAGGGAGGCCAAAGAAAAAATGGATGGATTTTGTTAGAAGTGATATGAAAGAAAGTGAAGTTAGTAATAGCGTGACGGCTGACAGGACAGAGTGGAAGAAAGGGCGCCGACCCCAAGTAACATGGGATAAGGGCAGGAAGATGATGAAGCAGGTTAAAAAATAAAATAAAATAAAATAAAATAAAATAAAAAAAATAAAATCTCTTTATCTCAGACCTTTTTTAGGCCCATAATATTGTTAGTAGTACAACTTAAAAACTATGTTAGTTAAATTTAAAAAATTAGTTTAAATATTTACTACCCTCTGGGGCCCCGGGCACACGCACTTGTGCTTGAACCCAGTGCCACAGAAGGGGGCTGTCGAGCTTGTAGCTGAGAACGTTCAGGATGGTGTTGGCGCTCCCACGCGTACGGAACATCAGCGAAGCGATGCGGCGTCGCAGCACAGTGTGAAAGCCATCTGTGTGCGCGTGAGCAAACATCGCAGACGCACTACAGCAGCGCGGGAGCCCCACCAGCACCCTGAACGCGTTATTATATTGTATTCGGAGAGCGTTGATGGCCCGCTGCGTGTAGTTGACCCACAGATTGCAGGTGTAGAGAGTTTGGCAGAATGCTTTAAACAAAGTGATTTTTACCTCAAAACTACACCTCGCAAATCTGCGTGCCAACATGTTACAGCGGACCGCCATCGCCCTCCTCTCCCTTTCAATATCTCCATCATCTTTTAAATCCTCGTTGACCACATGGCCGAGGTATTTAAATTCACTCACTCTTCGAAGAGCGACAGCATTAAGCAGCACAGGTGCCACCTCCCCCAGTTTACGACCCCTGGCTTGAAATACCAGGAGCTCGCTCTTCTGAACATTGTACAGGAGACCGTGTACCCTCGCATACTCCTCACATATGCCTAACAGCTTTCTGAGCGCGGCTATTGATGGGCTGAGCAACACCATATCATCTGCATAACTAATACTGTTGATACAGTGACCATCAATCGAGCATCCTATTCCGGTGTCGCTCAGCTCTACAATCAGCCCGTTCACGTACAAGTTGAAGAGCGAAGGAGATGATAATCCCCCCTGCCTCACTCCGCACTCCAACCCATACTCGTCAGAAAGTTCACCAAGCCATTTGACCCGGTTAGTTTGATGGTCGTACCAATATTTAAAAATATTTATTAACTCACCCGGTACACCTGTATACTTCAATTTACGCCAGAGAATATCATACCTAACCAGGTCAAAAGCCCTGGAGAGATCAAGAAAGGCTGCATACACAGGCGTGCTCCTATCAGTGTAATACCTGACAGTCTGCTTGAGAGACATAACCGCACATTCTGTCGAAAGTCCTGGTCTAAAACCGAACTGTGCGTCGTTTAAATTTAAGTATTCTTTAAGCTGTCTCTCAAGCAGGCCATCAAGCACCTTAGCTGTGGTTGTAGCCAATGATATCGGGCGGTAGTTGCACTTATCGGAATTATCTCCAGTCTTGTTTTTAATTATAGGCACTACCACCGTCTTCATCAGCTCATTTGGCAGATAAGAATGCCTAATACAAATCGTAAATAACAGTCCCAAGAGCCTCGGGAGGTGTGGCCCCGCATGCTGAAAATGTTCGATGCTGAGGCCGTCGTGTCCGGGCGACTTCCCTCGAGTCATGCCCTTTATTATTAGAGCAACTTGTTTTGCTGTGACACGCTCAGGTACCGCTGACACGACGACCCCCGCGTCTCTGGTCTGCTCACCTTTTAGCGGAGACTCCACTTGAAAGTGACATTTAAACAAATTCGCAATGTCTTTTGGTTCGCTGATGCCGTTGATACTCACAGGAACACTAGGCTTTGGGTTTAACTTTTTTGTTTGTTGCCAAAATCCTTTAAAATCTTTGTTCTTATGTTTGGTAGCTAAAATATTCATTTTTATTAATTCCTGATTATTCTGACAATAACGTAGTTTGCTTTTGAATTTTTTCCTAGATTCATACATTTCATTATAAAAGTTACCACTGTTAGGTCGACCATAACAAACCCAGGTTAAAAATTTGTGCCTAGCCTCCCTGTGAGCGTCATGAACATACTTGTTCCAGCCGACAATATGACGCCCCCGGTGCCGTTCGCAACCACCCTCACGACCCACATAGCTGTCAACAGCAGCCTCCCGTAACGCTATTACAATGTCACCATAAAGCGAGTCTATCGCTGCCAAGTGATCTTTGCCACTATTACTACACATACTATCACAACATTGTCGGAATTCAAGAGGGAAGCCAAATTCCCTTAGTTTATCATTACAACATTTAGTGTACTTCTCTGTTTGGCTTACATCCCTGTCTCCCCATCGAACTTTATTTGTTTCAAAGAGCGGTGGCATAATGGTTTGACAAACTGATTTTAAGTTACACTGAATCTCAACTGGATAGTGATCAGACCAGAAAATGTCGTAGCATATCTTTACTGATGAAACCGTCCTCAATGCAGCATCAGTAACAACACAGTGATCCAACCACCTGCGGCTGCCGTGCGCTTCACTCACAAAAGTGTAGGTATTTGAATTCGAGCCCAACATTTTTAGGTCGACACACGTCCAGTTTTGTTCATAACAAAAATTTTGGAGTTCTTTGCCAAACAATTCCCCTGGATGAGCGTTAAAATCCCCCATGATAAATACATTTTCAATATTATTACTCTCAACTATTGACGTAATTTCACTTAAACATTGAACAAATTCCAAGAGATTGTCAGAAGAGTCGGTAGGCATATAGATAGAAAAAACGAGTATTAATCGTTCCGACACACACATCTTAATTGCACTTATTCGGTCACTTTCACACGGAATCACAGACACATAATTACACTTACTGTTTCTCCATAGAAGCGCTACGCCCCCATACGGCCGCCCGCGCAGTATACCGCTTGTTAGGTCTACTGCAGATTTGCCGCAGAATCCAAAGTCGTTGTTTATTTTACCGAGCTCGGGTATCTCGTGCGGCATGAGCCAAGTCTCTTGCAGTGCAATAATATCAGCAGTTAAGCAAAGCCGTTTTACACACCCTGAGGATCTTTTAAAAGACTTACAATTGAAACTGATGAATTTTAGACTTTCATTGTTTGTTGTACTACCCATTTAGATTTATTTTTGCACTATTATCAGATTGTTTACGTCTGTCTAAATCTCGTCTGCTGAAATTCACGAAACGGCGGAAGGTTATACCATCAGGCCATAAGCTGCAGTCCAAAAACAAACTTAGTTTTTCCTTAGGAACGTACATTTTATATGAATTGTATTGTTTAAACATAACACTTTTACACGTCAATCTTTTTTGGTCATTTTTAACTCCCGACGCAAAAACGACGGGGTGTTATAAGTTTTGTTAAACTAGATGAGGCCGGTGTTCGAGTGAGTGTTGATGTTCGATCTGTTCTATCTACTTCGTGGGAGGAGCTAATGACTAAATTATAACAATCGCGCGGGTCGACCAAAGTCAAAGTCAAAGTCAAAACGTTTATTCCAATTAGGCCATTAAACTTTTGAACGTCATCATTTACAGTTTAGAAAAATAATAATATTACATTAATAAAGTGACTCTACTGTCCATTCGGAAAGATAACTCTTATGGTGAAGAACGGACAAGAAACTCCATAGTTACTCTTTTCAAAGAATGGTTTACAAAATTTGGTATACAAAAATTAATTTAATATTATGTGAGGACGATGCAGCCAGAATATGCTTATAGGAACAAAGTATCACCAGCAGAGGTAAACTTATTCATCTTCTAAAGAAATTTAGGTAAATGGTACTCACATATTTACTAAATCAATATTGGAACCATTAATTAAGCAGTGTGTGAGTTAACAGAAAAATAAAAACACAAAAAAGACCTTCAAGGTTAAGCAACGCTTGCCGAGATTGGTCCGTGGATGGGTGACCACCTCGAAACAGTATGAGGTAAGCTGTTGTGGCATGGTCCCGGTTGTCATTTGTAGTTCTTGGACAGTCGTTACGGATACTCAGAAAACAGTGAATCTGACACCAGTCTTGCCAAGCGGTACCGTGTTTTTATTTTTATTTTATTTTAAGGGAACAACAAACAGCTACATTATTTTAATATTATAAACAGAAATAACAATAACTTAATAAAAAATGTAGCCCACAGCGCTGTTCACAGGTTACCTATAATATTTATACTTTAAGTCGCTAAGGGGTGTTACCCAGTTACTGGGTTGTAGAATTCAAATAGGCAATCGATCCATGCAAAATACAGGCACTTGGCTGCAACCGGTAAGTTGGGAATTCGATGCCAACAGTAAGGAAAAGGCAAGGCATGTTTATTGCTTCTAAATCAACCGAATATTTTTGATCACCAGCTGCCTCATTTCCTTCAATATTAACATTTCCCTTTGTCATAAAGTCGTGCTTGTTAGGTATTACTAACGAGATATTGAAGTCCGTCCCTGTGCTATGCAAATACCTTGTTTCGCAGGCAGCATGAAGCGACACCTTGTCAGAATTACAAATTTCGATCTCCCTTCAAATATTAATCCCAGCCCGCTTACTATGTCGAACATTATAGGGATATTGTTCGAGATTATTAAACTGGAAGACGACGGTATGCTACTGGGCAAAGCTGATCAGCTCAGCTATTCTCAAAGAAATTGAAGATATCTATCTGTCTTTTCAGGCTTAGCACTCTACCCAGATGCATCAAGCATGGACTAAAGGGTAGGTCAACCGCCGTCAACGTCTTCTAAAGGTATTTAAAGTGTGGTATAGGCGGTGGTATATTATTCCATACTTTGGATACCGCGTAACGGAAACTGTGTGTTTTGTCAGAGTCTTACTGACGAAAACCCACCCGTGTTCTTCCAAATGCCCTTTGCGTTCCAGGGCCACGGTAACTCTGTCGAACAATTCCACAACCCTGGACAGGGTCTCCTCAATGTGCCAATTTTAAAAAGTAGCATATATTCGTCTTCAGGGTGCCGTCTATCTCTGTACCAAAATTTATTATTTTGACTGGCCTGTTGGTCTAGTGGTTAGTGACCCTGACTGCTAAACCGGAGGTCGTGGGTTCGATTCCCACACAGGACAAATCTTTGTGTGATGAGCATGATCATTTGTTCTGTGTCTGGGTGTGATTTGTCTATAATATGTATGTATCTAGAAATATATAAGTATGTTTATCAGTTGTCTGGTTGCCATAGCACAGGCTCTGCCTAGTTTGGGATCGGATGACCGTGTGTGAGTTGTCCCAAGATATTATTATTATTATTATATTAGATATTATTATTATCAAAGTCGGTTCAGCGATTTAGGCTTGGAAGCGTAACAAACAACCAAACACTTTCGCATTATACTAGTAGTTAAGATTAGGACAGTAAGTATGCATGAGTATGGATTCAGAGAGATCTCGGAATCCATACTCACTAATAAAGGGTGTTCCAAAATGAACGCAAGATTTGATTTGATTTAAAACTTTTTAAATGATAAATGATATTTATTTTGCAAATAGGTTAGAAGTAACTCTTTTACACGTCAAACATTTTTTTTGTTGTTATAATTATCTAGAAGAGGCCGGTGTTTCCTAGCTGACCACCCTGAGAAGAAACACCGAAACAAACTCAGAGGTCAAAGTCTCTTTTGAAGTCCAAGTTCATAAGTGACAAGTTTTAAAATTGTATTTTTTTTATTTAATCGTAAATTACATAGGATAGGGTTACGTATGGAATAGCACATCGGGCAAATGGATCCAAGGATTTGCACACAAGCGCACTATTTTATCGAAATTTTCAAGTACCATTTTGCATAAATGTGACTGAATTTCGTTGATTCAGCGTTGAATCTCTTCCTTTAATGCACTTGTGGGGTTGTTCGCATAGACCCATGATTTCAAATAACTCCAAAAAAAACCAGTGGTGCTAAATCACAAGAGCTAGGGGGCAATTCTAAACTTTGAATGCCAAAAATAATGTTTTTTTTTTCAAATACTTTTCAACAAAAACAGCTTTTTCTAGTAGTACTCCATTTTTATTAACTCTAAGCTATCATCTATCAAACTGTTTTATTTTTGGGGTGTATACACAAATAAAAAAATCTTGCGTTGAATTTGGGACACCCGTTATTAGATCTCTGAATCCATCGTACCTACTGTCCTAATCTTAACTACTAGTATAATGCGAAAGTGTTTGATTGTTTGTTACGCTTCGTCGCCTAAATCGCTGAACCGACTTTGATGGATTTTGATACAGAGATAGACGAGACCCTGAAGACGGTTATATGCTACTTTTTAAAATTGGAACATGGGTAATGGGTAGACCATGTCCGGGGCTGCGGACTGGTTTGACAGAGTACGCAAAGGGCATTTCACACGGGTGGGTTTTCGTCAGTAAGAGTCTGACACTCCCTTCCAAAAAACCATGTCCAAAATTAGTAGTTTTCACAAAAGAGCAATCTGTCAAATCAATTGTCGCTTAGGTCATATATTCCCTTGGCTTGATTTTCGGCTTTAGAAGTCAGTGAACCAATAAAAATAAAATAGCATGCACTCAAATGTTGCTTGTGATAAAGAAAATATATCGTATTTATTCAAGCTGAAATCCAAAAGTTGACTCTGAAATACAATAAATAGCAAACACCTCGATATATTTCACCAAAGAGTTTCGTATTCTCTCCAGAAAAGGCGATCATATTCATACATCAAAGAACAAAACAGGTTTCATATAAACTCAAGTTATTTTCCTAAATAATGTTTTATATAGATATTTCGATATTTAAGTATGTTGAAGAAATTGCTTTTCACAGTTTGAATGACTAAAGAGAATTCTCGGAGACAAGCAATTATGGTGTCTCAGAGTATCTTGATATTAGAATATTGTGTGGAGTGTCGCAGAGCGATTGTTCAAAGTGGCACCCTTAAATAAAGCAGTCCTTTCTACATCATGCGCGTGCAGTAGGCTACAGTAAGGGTAGACCAGCCCATTCATAATGCCCAAAAAAATAATTTTCGTCCACTTTCAAAATGGACGAAAATTCCCATCGTCAGTATCGTGATTTCAACCCTGAATAATGTGGTGGGGTTTTTTTTTTTGGGCATTATGTATGGGCTGGCCTACCCTTACTGTAGCCTACTGCACGCCCATGCCATTGCTTATTAACAACGGTATGTAAATGAAATAATTTGTGCTGACACACGGTAAACAAAAGCAGAATATTCAGTTTCCTTTTGCATTTAATAAAACAAATGAAAGCTTAAAGCTATTCGAAAGCTACAATACTAGGCAGCATTGCAGCAACACTTATGTATCCCTTCATAATATCAATCCTGACTATTTAATAATGGAGGCAGACGTTCGTTCACAGGCAGACGCAACGCGACGATAAATACTCGTCATAAAAATTTCAGATCGAATGTTACATTCGAAAATTTTCCACGGATAATACCTTTATACCTAGAACATATATAACTAGGCTCGTTGCATCGCTGTCGTATAGTCGCGTAGCACTTGTCTGCCTTATAGATCCATCTCAATCTTAGCGAGGTAAACCTTAAAGAAAATAGAAGATAAAATTAATACCATACTACAAAAAATTACAAACACCGTAGCTGCAGACACAGGTAAGTAATAATTTATTAATTCAATATTATTTATAGTTACAGCTCCATTAATGACGTACACAGATTTTGCCATAATGGACGAGAGGGCATTTGTCGGTTATCAATAAAGAACACTATCTTTAAAACAAAGACCACCATAGACTTTTTTTTTAAGGATGGGACATCATCAAAATGACTTCCTCCGCTCTGAATGGAGCGGAAGGGCGTGTCAGACTCTTACTGACTAAAACCCATCCGTGTTCTTCTAAAGCTCTTATCGTTCCAGGGCCTAGGTGACTCTTTCGAACAAATTCCGCAACACTGGCAGACCACCATAGACTGGTGGTGTGAATTGTCAAGCGTAAAAAGTATTTCAAAGGAGTAATTCACGTATTTGTAAGGAATTTTCATATCATTTTCACATCACAGTAACAATCTGCCAAAAAAATATTTCATTTCATTACATTTTGTCAACTTTTTGACATTGATTTTTGCTAAGATGATAAATAGCGACTTGAATTTAAACGTTGTTTAGGGTTTCCCTTATAGTTTCACCATGGCCGTCTGTCTGTTTAGCTCGGAGACGCTTAGCGCTAGAAAGTTACCCTACCCTAACACTTGGCCGGTTTTTTAAGTACGAGAATTGGCCTTCTGATGACTGGACTAGACCTCATCAGCTCAGTTGCCAAAGAGAAAAAAAACAGTATTGCCACCTAGCGCATAGCATTTTAGAAAACTCTCATTGATCAGGTGGTCTTTTATGTCAACATCTCATCTCGTAAACTTAGGTTGAATGAGCATGAAGTGAACTGTCACTCCCTCTATTTGTATAGATTGATAGCTCACTTCATGTTTACTTCACCTAAGCTTACACAGTGAGATGTTTACAGAATCACTCACAGACAATACAATGACGATACAATTCGTAGCGTGGTGGTCTGTCATGAGACAGCAATGCCTGTCAGACCATCGACAAATGAGTCTATCGCCGATACAGAGGTATTGTGTGGGTGACAATACGGGGGCTAGGGGCAGTGGGCGGCCTAATGATGTGTAGGCTATTGTTGAGAAACATCGCATCATTCGATGAAAGGGTTTTTGTAACATACAACAATGAAACTTTTCTAAAAATACAAATAAAAGTCGAAGAGGCCTAGCCGTTTTTAGCTTCTGTAACGCCAGCCAGTATGCAGCCGCCAATACCATGCTAGCCAACGTGACACTTTCCTGTAGCCATGCCAATACTTACTACAGCCATGCCGGGCCAGCCAAAAAGTGCGGTAAAGAGTTCACATGTGCCATAGCCAACCAGCCAGCAGACGATCTATTTTGTATTTTAATACAAGATTTATAAGGAAACCGCCTGGTTTTTAAGGTTCCGTATCCAAAGAGTATAAACGGGACCCTATTATTAAGAGTCCACTGTCCGTCTGTCTGTCACCAAGCCGTTTCTCAAGAACCGTGATAACTGGACAGTTGACATTTTAACAGATGATGTATTTCTGTTGCCGCTATAACAAAAAATTATAAAAATGTAACTAATTCTAAATTAAAGGGGGCTCCCCTTTAATTTAGAGTTAGTTACATTTTTTATATTTTTTATAGCAGCAGGAGCATAGAAGAAAAGTGTTTTTTTTTTTTGTTTATGGTACGGAACCCTTCGTGTGAGAGTCCGACTCTAACTTGGCCGGTTTTATTTACAGCTTTTCATTTTGTTTTAAAGCTGTAGTAAAAGCTACAACTGGGTTGGCCTTGCATGTTTTAATGTGACTTATAAATGTAATTTAAAGTGCCAAAATACAAATATGTTATTGTGATAAATAATGAGCTTACACTCGGCAAACGTCATCCATGTTTATCCCTATTCTGTTATTGAAGATAACTGCAGTGTTCCTGAAAGGCACTTGTTTTTTGTTAGCCTACATTATTGCCCACTGACTGGGAAAAGGCTTTACCTTTCTCCTTCCAAACTTCTCAAACTTGTGTTATCTATGACCAATTGACTATGTTTACATTTGTTTATTAAAATTTATAAAGATATAAAAACTGTTGCTGCTGTCATTTGTAAATCTTTGGCAGTCGTGACGGATTTTCAGAAGCAAGAAAATCTGACACCAATCTTGCCAAGAAATACCGTGTTACTCAGTTTCTGGGTTGTGGAGGTCTGATTGGCAGTCGCTCCTCGTAAAAGACTGGTATTCAGCTGCATCTGGGTAGACACACATTATATTAAATTAATTTTTGTATACCAAATTTTGTAAAATCATTATTTGAAAAGAGTAACTATGGAGTTTCTTGTCCGTTCTTCTCCATAAGAATCTACCTTTCCGAATGGACAGTAGAGTCACTTTATTAATGTTACATTATTATTTTACTGAACTGTAAACAATGACGTTCAAAAGTGCCGTTTAATGGCCTAATTTAAATAAACGTTTTGACTTTGACTTTGACTTTGAGACTGGAAGCGCGTGTGGTGACATACATACAATAGGTACAAGCGAGTTGCGGCAAACTAAAATATACACAACAAAGTTTCCGATGATGTGAGATCCCCGCGTCAATCAGAGGAGACAGTCAATCACTCAGCGCCGCCATCTTAGCAGCAGTCGCCGGATGATTGGAACTCGTCAATCATCCTATAGTGAGTTCCGCATAGAGCTAGGAATCGCAAATCCGGCATTCGAACTAATATTATAGATACGAAAGCGTGTATTTATTCCGTTTTCACATCGAAACTGTTAAATGTATTTTGAGATGCTTGTTTTTTACTGGCAACACTGGCAGCTGGTTATCGGAAAAATTAAAAGGGAACTGCTTGTGTTCGTATGATCATGTGAAGAGGAGCGATGAAACGTATGGAACTAAAAGAGTTATGAATATAAATGTGGATGGCTGGAGAGGGAGAGGGAGGCCAAAGAATAGATGGATGGATTGTGCGAGGAGTGATATGAAAGAAAAGGGAGGTAGTGATAGTGTGACGGCTGATAGGACAGAATGGAAGAAAAAAACGTGTTGCACCGACCCCAAGTAAATGATAAATGATATTTATTTTGCAAGTAGGTTAAACATAACACTTTTTAGCGCTGCGTTATTTATTTTTTAGATATCGCAGCATAAGCTGAAATAGGGACCATTTTGGCCTCGCACAGATAATTATTTTATTATACTGTTTAGTTATTAATTTTATTTTACTGGTTTGTTTGTCTTGTGCGAGTCCCAAATAAACATTTTTCTTTCTTTCTTTTCTTTCTTTTACACGTCAATCTTTTTTGGTCATTTTAAGCTAGATGAGGCCGGTGTTTCCTAGCTGGCTACCCTGAGAAGAAACACCGAAACAAACTCAGAGGTCAAACAAACTCAGAGTAGGTAACATGAGGTAAGCGCAAGAAGATAAGGAATGGCAGCTGGTCATCAAACGTTTTCGAGTTAGAATGAAGTTATAAAAACTATGTTTTTCGTATCAAATTAATAAAAAATGTGCACACATATATACGGTACATTCAGTTATAAATTTAGATTCTGTGTTTGCGAGTAGTTTCGCTACGAAATGAATAAACAAGTTCCAGCTGTCATCCAACGGACGGATTTAAAACCGCCACCTAAACCGGAGAGTATTTCATTTAATTTAAGCCTATTCCCATAACGTACTCTGATTGCTCATCAACGTTTTACACAGCTAAATAAAAAAAATAAAAAATGTCTTTATTGTCGCATTCATCTTAGGGTAATCTAACGGCGGGCATCGTATATTAATTATTTATTTATTAAAACTTTATGCACAAGTAAAATCACTGTACAAAGGCGGACTTAATGCCTTAGGCATTTTCTACCAGTCGACCTTAGGGTGGTGCAGAGATAACATGGCAGGTGCAACTTAAAGAAAAACTAAAAATAGAGAGAAAATAAAATAAAATACATTGATACATACATACACTTAAACAAAGTTATTAATGTATTACACAAAAGGTACTGCTGCTGATCCCCAAGCTAAGCTTTTAAGCTTGTATTGCTTGCTAGCTTTTACTGAGCTACGTTTTAAAAAAAACCGGCCATGTGCGCATCGGACCACGCACAGTGTAGAGTTCGGTGGTTACCGTCTCCTAAACCATGCCAGAAAAATAGTAAAAAGTACTTAACTATTATTACATTACAATCTTACAAATGCACTTGGTTTTAAGTCTATTTCTATGGAATTACTAGGATTTTTATACTTACCCAGTTCCATTTTATAAGTTGTTTGTTACCTCGTTACCTCATTAACTCGTTAAGCCTAGGTAGCGGTGATAGTTTTCCTTTTAAATTCGTTGAACTATGAATTTTTCACGTCTCTTAAAACAACCGTTTAGCTAGCAGAGGGATACTTGACTCAAACAAAAATTAGCACTTTAAAACTTAATATTTAGCAAACGGATCCCTGGATGGAAACATGGTTTTAACAAACCCTCAAATATTATTAAACGACGGGTCGCTGAAACCATTTTTTGAGGCTCGAGTTGATACGGTGACGATCCCTTTCCGAGTTGATACGGTGACGATCCCTTTCCGAGTTGATACGTGTGCTATCACCTTTAGTCTGTATAGGGAACGTGCAGGAACACATAAGTTACAATGTCCAGTCATCTAGTATTCGTAATGTAAAGTTTGCAACGCTAGATGGCACAGTCTACGCCATGCGTTTTTCTTATGGGAAGGTTTGACAATCCCATCCCTAGCAGTGGCTGACGGAACTTCTCGATGCTCTGTGGTTCTATAATACTATACTATATGAAGGTAAATATATGTGCCATATGTATCCCTGCTTAGGCTGCTTATTGGTTTGGTATAAAGAGACTACCTGTTGGTTTCGTGGTTGCAAACGCGACTACTGATCTTGGGGTCCTTGGTTCGTTTCCCAGGTCGAGCAAAACGCGTTATCAGGTTTTTCCCAGTTTCTCAAGTGCTGTCCAGAGCTTGAAAGTTGGTAGTGTGGCACCTCCTTGCCTCGAAAAGAACGTAAACTCGTTGGTCCTGTGCCTGATCACTCTCCGCTCATGTGGGATTGCCGCCCCATCGGTCTGTGAGAATAAAGCTTTGGCTACACGCTCAATCTTATATGATGCGCCAATTCTTGTTTGTGCAAGCAAACAAGTGCGGCACAGGGTAATACCGTACAAATGGTTAGCACACCATGCAGTTTTTGCGCCAATGCTTGCACAAACTGGTTGCGCAAGCAAGATTGAGCGTGTAACCGAACCTTAAAGGAACAGAGAGGGCATCAGTGATTGCGCACACTTGTTGAAATTGGCCAACGAGAGCGAAATTCGGTCGGGGGTATTATCACTTAGGATTATCATACAGATGCTATGCGTATTTCGGTCGAAAGACTTCCACTGCCAAGCTATTGAAAATACTTTTAAGGTACGAGGATTTTGTAATAATAAGATCTTAAAATGTTGATCTTGTCCATGTACAACGTGCCATATCATCCCCATAGATACCCACATTTTGAAGCGGGCAACCTTCAGCTTTTTCCATAACTAATCAACTCCAAAACAATTGAAGAGAACTTGTAAAATAATAAAAGCGGCCAATTCAATTCAAATGTTAACAAACAACACAGTACATAATCAATACATTTCCAGATGTCAAGTGAATGCGCAGTCCACTGTGTTGTACCAATTCAGGCATGCAACATTTATCATTAATATTATTCAATTTTATAAATTCCAAAAATTCAATACCTTAAAGAATACCATAAATTCAAATCAATATTATGCTATAAAATGTCATAAAGTGCGTCTCGGACTTCGCACATTTAGGGTTCCGTACCAAATGTAGAATATAAGCCATCCAAATGACAGAATTATTCATAAGCAGTAGGTGAGTAACCTTAGGTACACTTTTTGTGTGGAATTTGGTTGTAATAGGAAGAATGATGTTAATAAATATACGTATTATATATTGGAGGATTTCGAGGCTAAATAATATCAGTCGCACGGGTCGATATTCAAGGTTAAGCAGCGCTTGCCGAGGTCGTTCTGTGGATGGGTGACCATCTTAATATACCAAAACTCCTCCGTGCCTCGGAAAGCACGTCAAGCCGTTGATCCCGGCTGTCATTTGGAAATCTTTGGCAGTCGTTACGGATAGTCAGAAGCCAGAAAATCTGACACCAGTCTTGCCGAGAAGTGCCGTGTTACCCAGTTAATGGGTTATGGAGGTCTGGTAGGCAGCCGCTCCACGTAAAATACTGGTATTCAGCTGAATCCGGTTTGACTGGAACTTCGCCTTTCCCAACTATATTGGGGTCGGCACCCCAATATAGTTGGGAAAGGCGAAGGAGATGATGATCACCAAACTTCAAGTACATAGGTAATATAGGTCAATGGGAAGTTAAAAAAAATCCTCTGAACATAATTTTATAAAGAGATAGCTTTGGTGGCTTCTCATTCCTTTGTTTTCAAATATTTTTAAAACAAAAAAACAGGATTTATTTACTCAAAGAGCTCTAAATAACGATACGATACTCGATCGGGTAGGACATTTTTTTTTTCGCGCCTCCTTTAGCTGTATGGTAATGTTCCTTAAATTTTTTTTTTTTTTGACGGTTTGTATGGCTGGTTTGGATCAACAAGATGCTTATACTGTGAAAACTTGAAAACTCCAGCTCCAACCGTTTGGCTGTAAAACCTGTGTTGCAGACGACGGACAGACGGACACGTGCATGACAATAATAGGGCTACGTTCGGACCCTTCGGGTACAACGACCATAAAAAGACGATGTTACAAAGAATATTTATGTCAAAATGGTTCGCAATTTACCTCACTACACAAAAAAAATTAAGGTCTACAATATGGCTACGGCGTAGCAGTGGTGAGAGCTACGCGCGCTACGAAGCGCTCGTAGCCGTAGCGCTGCTACGAATCTAATTTTTATAACAAACTAACTTCACCCGCGTAAAAAATGACAATTTATTTCATGATACAGAACCGTACTACGAGGATATAAAGTACTAATGAATACAGGCCATCGTTCACTCGAGCCCCACATACACCCATTCAGCCTTTGACCTAAGGTAGCAAGCAAACAATATTGACTTTCACATTTTTAATATTAATAGGAAGTACTACGATACGAGCTAATTTATGATGCCATTTCATCATCATCATACCAGCCGAAAGACGTCCACTGCTGGACATAGGCCTCCCCCAAGGGGGGTTGCCATAACCAACACGCTTGGCAGGCGGGTTGGTGATCGCAATGTTACTGTTGCCAGCCAGGGTTGCGGAATTTGTTCAAAAAAGTCACTGTGGCCCTGGAACGCAAAGGGCTTTAGAAAGAACACGGCTGAGTTTTAGTCAGTAAGAGTCTAACACGCCCTTCCGCTCCACCCAGAGCGGAAGATGTTGAAGATGATTTCCAATCCTTTAAAAAAATAAAAGAAAGTGTTGCTGTTGCAATGCGCAGAAGCACAGAAGCACAGAGAATGCTGCTGCTCATTCTCTGGTGAGTCCCTTAGTCGCCTCTTATGACACCCTCGGAAAGTGATGGGATGGTGCTATTATTTTAAGTCCGACACCATACAGAACACTACCAATTACAACACGAACGTTGAACATTATTATTTATACAAATATAATGTATTTTCACTGTCGAAATCTTTCCTCCATTCTTGTTATACCGGGGTATAACATATAACCTTATTATGTTATCAAAATAATAAGCCATGTTTTCATTATGAACCTACGATTATATTATATAACGTTTTACATGATACCAATATTATGTATTACATACTTGCTATAGTTCTATACATACATTTGTTTCCTATCAGCTTTTTTATGTACAGTCAACAAAACAGATTAGAATCCAGGTACTTCCAGGACTTGTGTATTTTCTCAGTAAACACATCAATTATGTAGTAGCTAGCATGGGTGACACCCGTTGAGGATAATGTAGTGTCACCCCACAAATGGACCCCTCGTCCCAAATAATTATGGGTTGCGACTTTTGGTGTGGTGACGGCAGTCGCAACCCATTTTTCGGGGGCGCTCCATTTGTGCCACAGATTTTTTTTTTAGGAATATTCTCACGTCACTGTTTGTTAAAGACAGTATTTTTACACAAATACTGGTTGTTAAGAGTAAATAGAAAAAAATTCGTTGACTTATACAGAAAAGCTCAAGAACCAAGAGAGTACAGTATGCATGAGCGAGCGAAGCGAACTCGAAAATTTTTGAACCCTACCTCCGACAGGTTTCATTGCGTCAACCGTTTGGGGGTGACACCCAATGTCGCCCCCAAAGACCGTGACAAAAGAAAGTCAAAGAATAGTCGGGTGTCACCCTTAGGGACTAACCACACTTATTCAGCGCTGTTCAGCTTTTATCCATAGAAAACAACGATTTTGTATGAGATGCGTACGCATCCGTAAAGCTACACGCAAACGGGTATCACCACTTTGGATGGCTAAACGGATCTGGATGAAATTTGGTACAGAGATAGATTATAGTCTGGAATAGCACCTAAGCATACTTTTATCCCAATAGTATGTTCTCTTGGGATAATTTTTGAATTGACGCGGGCGAAGCCGCTGACAGAAGATGGTTGATAAATAAATTAAGAAACAAACATAAACGTCCCTAGTGTCTATTCTTGAATGGAACTGCCATTGCAGTGGGTGTAAAGTGATTGGATCGACGACAGCTCACCGAGATTACTGCACCACCAGGGGATAGCGGATTACATGTAGTGTGGAACTGTGGGTGTGTATGGTGAGTGATTCTATTATGAACGGATAAAGGAGTGTTTCTATATTAAATGTGTGTTAAAGAAATATGTGATTGAGGTGGTGATTCGGGAGAAAATGTAACGTCCCGTATGATATTTGCGTTATACCCCTTCATACGCCTTTTTCTTTCTCTCAGTGTATCTTTATACGAGCAGCCATAAAAAAATGCGATGGGAATCCCGTGACTCTTTTGTCTTTTACAACGTTTATTTTTACTTCACTTCTATAAATAAATAAGTACTAGAAGCGGCTCGTTCATTCTCATCCCTCTTCCGACGATATTAAACGCATTGTGTCAACTCCAGATGAAACGGTCAAACGCAAGCGATCCAACGATCCAATATAAAAACAACAAATTCTTTTGCCAACCGTTGTAATAAATATCCTTTACGGCGATCAAAAGAAGCCTATATTTAATATTACAACAAAACATACTAACTTATATTAAATTCGTTTGTAATTCCACCTTGTCCTGACAAGAATTCGGATTATCCTGACAATCTCAATATAAGCGGCGTTTGAGTGACGCCTTTGAGAGAGACCTCTTGAATAATTTATCATCGCTCCGTCTGACGTGACACTGACAGCTAAGCCTCTCTTGTCTATGATAGATATTGCCATAGATTATGGGGCAGTCGCGAGATTTTTTTTTAGTTCGTACTAAAAAAAGCTGTGGGCATCGTTCTGTAACAATTAACTAATTAAACAAGATTCTAAATCTAGTCTAGACCATAATGATTGCAACATTAAGTAGGCTTACAAACTTTAAACAAATACTAAAATAACAAAGCTACCTAGAATATACCTTCATTCTAATTTCGAATTTGAACGAGCAAAATTCTCTGTTGATCTTGGGTCCTGAGCCAACAATGCCAATACCGGTGAAATTTAATAAATATTATCGCCATTACGTTCCCCTTAAAATTCACGTAATAAAAAAGCGGGTATTAAGTTGAAAAGAAAGGCCTCTTCGATGCCGACAAATAACTGAATTAAGGCAATTTTCCTCATGAAGTTATAAGAGAATGTCCCCGGCGCAGGTGTGAGTCGAGGTTAATTTAATAGAACCTCCTTGTTTGGCCCCGGCTTGCCTTTTATAAGAATTATTTGTCTTTAAGTATTTTTTTCTGTTATCTCTATGACGCAGGCAGGTTTCACTGGTAACAAGAGAACAAAAAACATTTGTTATAAAACACAATTTCGGTTTTTTCACGATTATAGATATAAGTTCCAGTTTACAGATCTTTTCACCACTTTTTTTTTCAATTAAATTGCGTATTTGCAAACTTTCAATTGCTGTTATGGACATGCTGCAAGCAAGTTAAATGTGTTCTAGTTTCTATTTTATTTACAGCAGACACGATTCTGTGTTTCCAATTATTCGTGACTAACTTAATTGGATGTCGACATTGTTATGTATTTTGATTGTGGTTATAATTCTAGGAATCAGGTCTATAATAACTAGATACAAATATACAGGACGATTGGTAACTGAGTGCGTACCTTCAAGTGGAATGTGTTACAGCTAATTTGCAGCGATTTTGACCCCGGGAACTTGGTCCAAATTGGTTTGTTTCCGAGTAATCCAACTTTTTAAGGTATTTTAGAAGTTTACTACCTCACGACCAATAATTGCTAATTGTGAGAAATCTCTTCCAGTCTAGATAGTGAAGTGATAGTTTTCTGAAAGCTCATTAACGAATAAATCCCTCGAATACCATTATTTATCAAAAATATGCTAGTACTTTGGAAACTAACCATTATAAAGTTCAATATATGAAAACTTCTTTTTTTTTTTAAACTTCTCTTAAATAAACAAACGTTCGAATTCCCAAAAAAAAAACAATTTGGCCTCCAAGTTATTGGATTAAAATTGTTACAATTAGCTTTAGAGAACATTCCAGATGAAGGAATGCATTTAGTTATCGATCATATTCTACAAACCATTATACCTAACTTCGATGCCTGTAAGTGCATCTGTGGCTCTCTAAGTGTTTTATCTCGAAAAAATGTTAACGTTGCGACAGGAATACAACTTGCGAACTTGCTCAGCCTTCCATTGTGCACCCAACCAAATACTTAGATAAAACTTTGGACATTGTATATATGTCACCGGATTGGTCTGTTCAGATATGAGCTCACACCAACAAAGACCAATGAGGGGCCAAGTTTCCAATTTAACTATCACATCAAAACAGATAAATTATAGACCAGAGTGCTGATTGGTCGCCAGTTTATGTCAGTCCACAATTTCTCGAACCGACACGGAGATATTATAAACTATCAAATTTTTATGCGTAAAAAGTATTCCAAATGTTTACTTGACAATTTAACGAGACTTAACAATCTCTCAAGTTATTTTAATCTTACGGAGTTTGCTATTTTCCGGTGACATATATATGTGTTTTATTTTCCCCGTTCATAACTAGACGCAAATAAGCAATAACATGTCAACCCATACAGCTGAGATTTCGAGAAAATCTTGTTTGAAGTTTGAACTCTTAGGCCCGATTTCTCGAACAAAAATGATCTCTCAATTATTGTGACGAATTGTCAAAAGTACGTTATCAAGCTGTGATTGGTTTAATTAGTTTTCAACAGCCAATCGCATCACTTGAGTGTCGGTTAATTTGCGTCGGGTTGTTTTTTTCCAAAAGCCGAGGGCTTCGTAAAACACTGACATAAAAGTAAAGGTTTTTCTCATAGAACCATATCTTAAACCAATTAACATTAAATTTGTTGCAAAATGTTCTAGTAACATTTTAGGTAACATAACTTGTTTAAAGATCTCTCAAGACGCTTAGTTGACACTTCACGTGACCCAAGGGCTGGCTTTTACCTTGGTCAAAGAATAAGCATTGCCATACAACGTGGCAATGCCGCCAGTCTTTTGGGTCACTTCCAGTCGACAGCGATGCGGATGAATTTTTTGACGCCATATTTTAGGGTTAATTTAGTTAGGAGTTTTTAATTTTTTTTTTTTCATCTATGCAAATAAAAAAAAAAGTACCTCATAAATAAAATTGATTAATCGTTGTTGGTGCGTTGAAATATTCTTCCTTATTATATTATGCATCCAACTTTAATACAATAAAAGGTTAACAAAACACATTCATACGTTATCGCCGCGTTCTCACACACACATATGTACATAGGTACAATGTACGTACTATATACATCGCGATCACATTAATAGAATCAGCGAGCTTTAATCTAACCTAAGTAAGCCAACACGGTCGGTTGATGTTTGCGCCCCGTGTTTGTCCGCCTCCGGCTCCATCCGTAATTATGTTTAGCTGGAATGTGCCCAACATTTATGTTTACAAACCTTGGATATTACAGGCATGGGATTTTGATATTTGCACGAATATATAAATACTAGCTCAAAGAAGATCTGAAAGAATTTTATGAACTAGATTGAAGTTATGAAAGAAGTTTACATTGTAATGAAAATTTCTGTTTTTTTTTTGTTCATATACAAACTACTTACGAAGATTAATCTCTAGACATCTCTAAATATTATAAAACAAAGTCGATGTACCTCTGTATGTTTAAAAGAGCTTTAAACGAGGAAAGTTTCTGAGTATAATTTACACTCGTGCGAAGCCGGGGCGGGTCGCTAGTGTTCATATAAGTCATCGTTATTATTTTCTCGTGCCTTGAACGAACTAGTAGGTTTCTGATTAATCAAAAAGCTATTTTGTATTAAAACTTACGATTTTATCACCCTATAGAGTCCCAATCCTGGGCAAAAACGGAAACTATTTCCCGGGAGTGAGACTTTAATAAGCTATGTATATTCTACCATTAGCTTTTGCCCGCGACTTCGTACGCGCATATTCCGTTTTTCCCCCGTTCCCGTAGGAATTTCCCGTTTCCGTATAGCCTATAACCTTCCTCATGAATGCGGCTATCATATACAAAAATAATATTCCGAATACGACAGGTAGTGCCAGAAATTAATGCGTTCAAACAAACAAACTCTTCAGCTTTATTATATTAGTTAGTATATATTATAGATTTATCCAATTGTCGTAATTGGATATCTATTTGTCTCTAAATAGCATCTAACTACACGTACAATATAATGTCGGCGATATTATCGATATTCGGCGAACTAGCTAACTTAATAAGCCTTTGTGTACCAGTTGTACCACAGCCAAACAATACAACTATGATCGAGTGCCACTAAGTACTTATTATAAGTACTTATGTCCTTTGTAGGCGCAGATTGAATTTGAAGTTGGATCTTAACTTACAGGGTGGATTTTGTAATGTCTTCATGCGATCTGTAGCAATTCTTGTACTCAAACTTACTCTTGTTAGGAACAGCCGGTCTATTCCGTAAAGATCTCACATTGCAGGCTTGAAGTGACCTGTCGATACATCTTGTTTGAATGAATAGACAGCTCACTTTAACTATTTGTACACGGTGAGATTTTATACAATGTTGTTGGTACAGATGCTTTTGTCCAAATTATCCATTTTCTTGTTGACTGTATCTATGAATGCGTTAAGTTTTTTTTTTTACTAATGATAAGCACGCGTTTGACCACTATCTCACCTGATGGTGAACGATGATGTAGTCGAAGATGGAGCACGCTTGCCTAGAAGTAACCTCTTAGACTCTTAGACTTAGACTCCCAGGTTGTAGCTATCAGGAAACACAGAATCTAGCAGGGAATTCCACTCCTTAGCTGTACGCACAATGAATGTGTTCCCGAAACGTTTTGTGCGTGTGGGTAGGATGTCCACCATGTGCCGGCGGCGCATCGCCGTACGTCTAGTGGTCCGATGATGGAACGGGCTTGGCGGAATTAAACTATGCGATTCCGTCGCACGCTCCCCAAAATGCAACCAATAGAAAACCGGCAGGCTAGCAACTCGGCGTCGATGCTCAAGACTTTGGAGCTTCGACTCAACAAGCCTATCATTGCCGATGATCCTCTTGGTCTCATTTATCAAAAAGGTAAGGTCCGTCTCCCCACAACGTTTTCGTGTAGGTTGCTACAGCGATTAAGATTGCCTTACAGTCCCGTCTTTAAATTCACCATGTATTTGGGGTGAGTATATCACGTGTTTTTCCCCTGTTCTGTCCTGTCAACCGTAACGCTATCACTGACTGTATTTTCTTCCAGATCATTCCTCACACAATACATACATGTTTTTCTTGGGCTCCCGATTTAAGTATTCACATTTATCCACCCTATATATCTGTGATTTTAACTACAAGATGTATTCCAATTTCTACTAAGATAAAGGGTGTGGGGTGCCCCGATTCGGATCGTCAATATGAAGATTTATCATGGCTAGACAAAGGTAGCCGTATTAGAGCTTAGATATTATTCGTCACACATTTGAAGGCTAAAATATAGTAGATCATTTTTTTGTGTAAGTCGTAGTTTACTAAACTTCATTATTACTATAGTTTCTGCTCGCCCATAAAAAAGTTATGGTTTTATATACAAGATGCGGCAAAAGAAATGTTAAATTGTGAGCTCTGTTTTTACGTTTATTTAAATGTATGAAATCGATAACATTGTGTCGAAAAATGTCATCGGTCAAACCTGCTCAGGTTTGACCGATGTCATCTGGTGGTCCTCCTGAGTTTTGGTACACATTTGTGCTTGTTTCAGGTACACGGCATTTTGATAACATGGCGCACCAAACAGTCAGTCAGTCAGTCAGTTAATGACCGTAATGGCTCCTCGTGCATCTCAATGACAATGACATATGAAGCCGTTTGCAAAAATTATGGCACATTTACAATACAACATATCTTCTGCCTCACCGCGGAAAAATGCATTGTTTTCCCATAAAATAATTTAAATGCACTGCGATGATACATTGCCATTGCTACGGAGGGCTGCGGCATAGCACGCGTAGCAACAGTGCCTGCGTAGGCATATCGTTGTAGCAGATCGGCTACACATTTTTCTTTGATATTATTTATTCGCATAGAAGATGTATGCCTATACCTACGTGAAGAAGTTAATCGGAATTATCCTATGCTTCAGTGCGTAATCAAATTATATAATCATAGCCTCACAAAAAAGAACCCCAAACTGCGCGCTAAACTGATAAATAAAATGAAACGAGATCCACACAGAAGTCGCGGGCAAAAGCAAGTCATTAATAAAATAAATCCAATTTGCAGCACTCTAATGTATGGTTGACCTTATTAACGCTCCTAAGTCTTAATTATAAAGGTCACAGGATAAGTAATGGACCTAATGAATAACAGCTTCTGGTTCCACAGACAACAAATGTTCCGGCTGTCACTAACAGACCCCGAATAGTTAATTTATTTCGGAACAAAGAGAAATAATCATTAAGAAATACAATGCCCAAACTACCTAGTTCCCAAAAAGAGTTTTTAACTCGTAAATCTTGTGGAGTTTTATAAGCTGAATGAGTTACGACCTTTGCGTAATATCATCTTCGCTTTATGGCGCATAGTTTTTGAAAGTTGCGCCTCTCGAAGATTGAGGTGCTTTTCTTTTATTGCTGTTACGTAATTGCTTAGGTACCTTACCATTATATTACAAGTTTTCGGAGCTGCTTTTCAGTGACGTGTCGTAGAATTAATTGTTTCAATGACCTACATTTAAACTCTCTGTTACTAAATTGGCAAAATATCGAATATCGTTACTAACCAGAAGCCAGAAACTTTGACATTTAATTTGAGGTCAGATGGAAGTTGCCGCACTCAAAAACTGAAGACTTCGTCCCAAAATTAATAATTAAGTTGCTGAATACTTTACGGTAACGAGAGCTACTTTACGCAGCGACATCACTTACTCTACAAGTCAGACATGAATACTTAATTTCTCGTCACCCATTCCTTCAGCGCGATAATATACACCTGTGGAATGAAGAGTGTGGGTAGAAAATACATAAGTAATTAGTGAGCTCCGCGAAGCTCGTGTAATACTTACTTACCTAGGTCTAAGGATATTACTTTAATAGTGTACTAAGTTTCTAAGAAGCTACACGTCTAAGTACTCCTAACTTTAATGCACTACTGTTCCTGGTACTCTTCCAGGAACAATAGACGATAAACTGTGAGACATGGACAATGTATGGGCTTTTAAAGAGACCTCTGAGTGTATTTCGGTGTTTTTTCTCAGGGTAGTCAGCTAGGAAAACCCGGCCTAGTCACGAGAAAATTGTTATTTAAACCCAATTTTCAAAAAAAAATATCGTTATCGTTTGTTTATACTGATTGCTAAGGGTGATCTCATTAGCAGCTAAGTACACAATACCAGGAGAAGAACCAATGGGAAAAAAACAAATACCTATGCTAATAAAGACGGCCACAATAATTAAATTTAGGGACCTACTTTGTTGATAACGGCTATAAGGCTGAGGAGACAGCCTCATCAGGGATGTGCACACAATGGTTTCCGTAGTCCGTAGTGGTCTTTTAACGGAGACCCTTCCATGTGCTGATGGTGATCACCGGGGTGATTTCAATGGGCTACTAATCCCACACTCCCCGGACTTTTCTCCAAAGTCCGGGTGCCTTTCGAAGGTTTCTCCCAGGAACAAAAAATAAAACCAAAGGTTCCTATAACCATGTGAACAATTGACGTAAAATTAATTGTCACTGTCAGTCGCGACATTAAACATTACAGAGAGGCCACACCACCGCACGTCGGAAAAATAACATGTAATTACTACTCTGTTGTCACCGTGTCACACAAAATGAACCCGCGCCAGTTTCAGTTAACGTCAAAACGATCGAGAAAATGTTATTAATTAATTATGAGAAAATAGCAGCCGTCAGACATCGCTGTAAATATTACCTATTTATACAGTAAAGAAAGGAAGACTAGGCGCTTACTGAGTCACTTAAAAGTCATTTATGGTACCTGGTCTCTAGGTTCGAGTCCCATCTCTGTCTACAGTAGAGATATGCTGGTAGACAGTGCGAGGAAAATGGACCTCCAAGACTGTGATCCAGAAGGCCACCGCGCGGGATCGAAAAAGGGCTTTTATATCGTGTCTGCAATTTTTTTATTAAGAGTGGTTTGCGAGATCGAGGTCAATAACCTCCATCTCGCCTGATGGTAAGTGTTGTAATCGTAGATCTCATCTACGGTTGTACAAGCGTGCTATAAAATATTCTGTTCACTCTTGCTTTGAAGGCTCAAGGATTACAGGTGGAACACGGACGTATGATGGCGCTTCATAAAATAATAAAATATTCCAAAATCACAAACTTTGCGGTTTAATAACACGACCGTAATGTTATAGGTACAGTCAAACTTGTGTCCAATCTTGCTAAAATTGCACTAGAATAATTGGAATATAAATCAGAGTGGCTACAACGAACAAGCAGAGTAAATTAGCTAATAAAATAAGTTATTAAGTTGCCGACGCTCGAGAACGTGCAGTAATGGCGCCGCACGAGGATCCTGTAACTGCCATAATTACAACGATGATACATTCTGCACACTTGTCTTAATTACACCTCATTTATTTCACGGTGATGCGCCACCGGTGCACGGTGGATAGGCAAACGTGCTCCGTCATTGACTAGGTATTTTTATCATCGCGTTCCATAAGGCGACATTGTGTAAATAATAATAATAAATCGTTTATTCTGGACCAAACAATTTTTACATTATAAACACCCACCAAATTGCGTAACAGTTGCGTTGTGTGTCAGTGTGTGTAAAAACGCGAGCCGATCAATAGTAATAAAAAAAAACGACCAAGTGCGAGTCGGACGCTCACACAAAGGGACATAAACCGAACAAAACACAATTTTTTGTATATCTTTATTAAAATTGTATTATTTGTTATTATTAGGTACCTACTTGTTATAGTGGCAATAGAAATACACTCTCAGTGAAAATTTCAACTTCCTACCAATTACGGTTTTTGAGATACAGCCCGCTGACAGACAGACGTCCGTCTGCGACAGCGGAGACTTAGCATTAGGGTCCCGTTGGCCTTTGGGTACGGAACCCTAACGACGTAATATTTTGAGAGATTTTATTAATTGTGGTCTTTCGCTCCATGGTAGAAGACGTGACAGATACTTAGCACCTACACTCCTGCAACTCTTTTTGATTAATGTAAGTAGATCACCGTTGGTCTCTTGTCTAAATAACATTGTTTTCTACAAACTTTATTTCATGTAAAAGGCCATTTCTATATTTCCATCGCATTTGTAATACCTACTTAGTCTTTACTACTTATACTTACTAAGAATACAGACTTTGTAAACAACTGCGTATCTCTTTTCTTTTAGTTCATCCAAAGGTTGTCTGAGATGGCCCTGTGCGATAAGATCGTTCATTTTAGATACACTTGTATTCATAATTGTTTCAATAAGACAATTATTTATTTGGGGCGTAAACCCAACCAAGTATGGATACTGTTCTCGAAGCGTAGAATAGAACAGCAAAGAAGAACAACTACACTAAGTGCCTTTGTGGCCTAGTAAGATGGTCTGCCGAACTTGAAAAGGATGAGAATAGGATGCACTGCATGCATAAAGCGAAAATCCAAGTATTGTAGCGCAGCTTAGGCGACCCCTATGTCGAGCAATTAACGAGAATAGATGAGATTAGCTGAGTTTTTTAACGTTGGCTCCTATGACGAACATTATTTAGCTGTTAGTCCTTACTATGGGCGACGCCAGATAAATTTGCAATAACGGTCATTGACCTACCTACATTTATTGACATAGGTACCTTTTTTTTTTTTAAGGATGGGAAATCATCAAATGACTTCTTCCGCTCTGGGTGGAGCGGAAGGGCATGTCAGACTCGTACTGACTAAAACCCATCCGTGTTCCTTCTAAAGCCCTTTGCGTTCCAGGGCCGTGGTGACTCTTTCGAACAAATTCCGCAACCCTGGCTGGCTCTATTAACTAGTTACCCCTTATTCTAAGTTATTTAAATGCGTTTGGTGCATGTCAGTTGTGTGTCAATAAATACTTTAATCTTCTTTTCTTTTTCATAAATAACCCAGGTTTTATGTAACCAACACTAGGTTCTCTCTTTAAAGCAAAATTAAATTAGAAATTCATGTCCCTTTTCCCGTGTTTCCAGAGTCAAGACCACCGCGGAAAAATTACAACCAACTGTCATCAAACGAGAAGCTTGATAACAGGCAGACAGACGATGTCCACATCGAGGAAGCGGAAGCGGAAGCGGAATCTGATGCTAGCAGCACCGACTTGGACGAACGTGATACCGGCGGAGTCTGCCCACCTTGCGCGCATGACCGATACAACAACAACGTCCGTCGACATGCACATGACGACTTCAGCGATGATACAGATTACGGTGAGTTTAATTACCTTATCAATCTGTCTCGATTGAACGCATTTAATCGAAAATATAAGTTTCCTTTGAAATAGTATCGATACTCGGGAATAGAAACCAAGTTAGAGCATGCGCGTCACTAGCTTACCTGCCATACCAAAAAAAAATACATTGTCTGTCATGTCTGTGGTTTTGTCTACTAGCAAAGTTGTGTCAGTGTTGTGTTGTCATATGATTTGACGTTTGTTGCTCATCAGGAAGTGGGCAGTGTTATTCATTTTGTGAATACTGTACCGAAATCGGAATAAACGGATAATTTACGTGCGGAAACCTACATAACGGGACCAAAGTGACTTAACTTAATATGGCGAACCTAAAGACAGACTTGGATCAATATTTACTGAAAAATGAAAGTCGTCGGAGCTACAATTTCAGTTTACCATCATTTTCCGCTCCGAGTTTTATGACACGGAGTACTGACGAGAGCCCTACGAGTACTAGCAGTACTGCTACTTGGTTTGAAAATGTACAGAAGGAGTACTGCACCTTGGTAAGTGACGAGTTGAATTAATTAATTTGCGTATGAATCATTGGTCAAAGCAATACACTAGCGTTGCTATTAATTACATCACTCTACAACTGGTCTGTGCAGAACTATATTCCTTCATTTGATCGGGGTCGCAAAGTATCTACCTGCTTGTAGCAATCCATCTAACAAAACTTACTCTACATATTTTCTTTGTTTGTTTATTTATTTCGTGAATATTTACTGACAATAAACTAGTTAGATAGATATCTTAGTTATCTTTAGATACACAGATTGTTTATTAACTAGCCTAGTAGATTGATAAGTTATTGTTGTTGTCCCTAAAACAATGAAATCCAGCAACAAAGGTTGTTCTATTCAATGAAATATAAACTGCTGTTATGAAAGCTGTATCTTATTTAAACTGAGTTGTAGCTGCTTTTTAGACAGTATAGCCTCCCATTGTCTCTTCATGACAAACTTACCACCTCATATTTACATTGTACAGATGCCAGCACATCAAGCTATAACCAGTCTTTCTTTAATTGATTTTCAACTTTATCGTGAAGTTTTAGGTTCAAGGTTGATTGGGAAAATTTAATAGTTTAGCTTGATGTGCTGGCATCTGTACATACATTCTATATATTTACGCCTTTTCCCATGACCGTAGACAGAAACTACAGAATGCCACCTGGAACAATACTCTCCTTCTGCTTCGTTTACTTTCATTCATGTGTCTAAGTAGCTCTTTATTTACACAAAAATTGTGAATATTCTTACTAACATCAAATTGTTTCATATTTCAGAGCAGAACTCAGCGGTTCATGGGATTTGGAATATGTTTGTTCTTTGGGTTCCTGTGTTTCATCCTGTCATTCATCTACATACCTCTCTTACTGCTGCAAGCTAGGAAGTTTGCCCTACTCTTCACACTGGGAAGCATGTTCTTTATAATCAGGTAAGAAGTATATTAATGCTGAAGCCCAATTTCCTCTGTAATTATTTAGCGTGGCTTGTCCCACTGCAGGGCAAAGACCTCCCGTTCACTATAATTTTATTTTCAATAGCCAATCACATCACTTGACTAGTTTTTAGTTTTTGTGAAACTATTTCAATATTTTATGAGTGTCAGAATAAATGGTATTATGTAACAGAATGTAAAGTAGAATACAATATCATCTTTTCTGCATGTTATTGTTTTATGCAATGTTACACCCACCATCCTGTAACACTCAAAATATTAATAACAATAATGTTGCTATTTCATTTAATAAACAGTAGAAGTTTGTAACACATTGCTACAAAATCAAGCACTCGGTACCTACTAGCAAAATAAACACAGATGTTTTATACTTGATTCAAAAGCCAGCCTTTTTCACATACTAATGTAATTAAAGTAAATGTTTCTCATTGTATCATCCATTGTTTAAACATAACAAAAATAATTCAAGTGTTCAGCACCGTTTATGTTTGTCACTTGTGACATTGCAATAAAATGAATAGTTAAGTATTTAGAGGAATGAAAATAGAGAAGAAAATCTTAAT
The DNA here is from genome assembly GCA_002192655.3 of Mamestra configurata. NCBI lineage: Eukaryota > Metazoa > Arthropoda > Insecta > Lepidoptera > Noctuidae > Mamestra > Mamestra configurata. The sequence continues at coordinate 11,509 of NDFZ01005061.1, read as the reverse complement.
GATGGTCCTAACCATATTCTAAAACAGTTTCAGTTTCCTGTACGGCCCATGGAATCACCTGAAGTCAATGTTTAGCAAAGAGAGAGCGCTCACAACGTCCTTGTACATGCTGTCACTTATAGCAACACTGTATTGTGCGCTTCACCTACAAAGTACCCCCTGGACCATCGTGTGCGCCGTCCTGCAAGTAGTCGCCCTGGTCTGGATGATGATGGGCTCCATCCCTGGAGGCTCCTCAGGAATGAGGTTCTTCGGCAGCATGTTCAAGTCATCCGTATCTAATACATTACCAATTTAACATTACATATGTGTATGGACTGGAACAGTTTACTATTCTTATATAAATACACTTTGATATAAGTTTTGATATGAGTAATTAAGATTGTTATTTTTATAATAGGAGATAAAATGGTGAAGTTTTGAATGTTTTATAATTGTATGTGTACTCCATTATAAAGTGGATCTGGATATTATGCAGTAACTGAAGACTTTGCTTCCAGCTTCAATAGAAAAAAAAAAAAAAAAAAAATGGAACTTATGAATTTATGGAAATTATGAATTTCTAGTCTAGCAGGTCATAAGGTCAATGTACTTACTGCATTGCCCCACTAACAAGGACTTATTAGTGATTCTATCAGGATCATTAGCAGCTGTATGAGAATTTCCATTCACTAGAATTTCTCAATGTAATATTTTTCAGTACTACTTCGATTGCACCTAAATATTTTCTGTTTCGTTCCTAACGTAGAATTAATCGATTTCGTAAGAATTCTTCATATTTATGTTAATGTCTAATGTGATTTTTTAAATTTAAACCTATTTTAAGGTGTTAGTTATCTTGCCCTAAGGATTTTGTTCTTTTTACATTTATGTCTAACTTATTATATTTTTTTCTGCATTTATATCTATAGCTAAAACACATATCACACCGAGTACCTATATACGAAGAAAATTATTGATAAAGAATTACCTCTAGCTGAACAAAATCTAAAACTCTTCATAAAAAATATTGTAAATGTTGATGTAATTCATTTTTTAGTGTAGGTAGGATTATTAATTGAATCTTTTTCCAAATGCCTTACGAACGAAAAGCTTTTTTCAATACCTAAATAATAGTTATGCTCAGACTTATTGAAACCTAGTTACAATAAATATTTTTTGTATAAAGATTTATTCAATTAAACTTGGGACTTTTAGTTTTTGTATTATTTTATAACCTGTGTACCTGACCTACCTATAGGTAGATAGATTATTTAATTTTACACCAAATATAGTTTCAATACTTACAGAAACCTACATAACCATATAATATGATTTTAAATATTGTTAGGCAAACAATATTCTATATCATTATAATATCCTGATATAATTATGATATTGATAAAATGATCTATCGTAGGAAACTAGTTAAAATTTTGAAATTAAGACTCGTTCAGATAGACAGTTAGGTACTTATCTTACGGTACCAACTTGAAAGAAAGAAACAGTGTTGCCAACCTTACCGAAACAAAAAACAGTAGATCAGACTCAACTGCGCCAGGATAGCCCGCGAAATTCAAATTGTCTTATGTTTTTTTGCAAGTCAGTGTCAGGCTGTATGTCAAACAAAATATGATTCGCGACCGTTACACGTATTTATTTACAGAATCATAATCATTAAAATCAAAATGACAAATGACCTACAAAATGCAAAAAACGTATGAAAATTTGAATTTTGCGGGCTACCATGACGCTTTCACCTTGAAAACAGTAAAATGGTAACTTTTCTTCCGAGCAGGAGGTTTATCTGTGGAGCTACTCTCTAAGCCCGAAGTCCGTAGTTTTGGGCTTAGCTGCATTCTAGTCCGTATCACCTAACCACTAAGAATGAATCGTATTGTCATTCATTCTTAGTTCGGGTTCGGAACTAACGTAGGTGATACGGAGTAGAATACGCCCGAAACTACGGACTTCTGGTTTAGAGAGTAGGCCCCCAAAATCGGAATCACTACTGCTCATTTATGTTTTTTTTTCCGTAAAATAAAAAAAATACACTGTTCACCCGCGAAAATGAGGAATGATTGAGCAATACCTACTGTTCCATCAGGTGTCACTAATTTATTTAGGACTAATCCCAACTCTAATATAATAGGTTAGGTACCTTGTTTTATAAAGAATGGGTTGTGTACCGAATAAAAACAAGGACATCCTCATCTCGTAGCGGATTCGTGATAATATTTATATAAACAGAATGGAAATTTGAAGTGGGCTATAGAGGAGAAGTAGGTACCTACCCTTACATTGATGCTAACAGTTTATTAGGTACCTACTTACTGAAAGAACACATTATTTTTTTTAAGTAGGTACCTACCAACCTATGTCAAACTGCAATAAAACATTTTTGAAAATCGCTTGCCTGGGCCGGGAATAGAACCAACTCTAATGCGATAAAAAACCGGCCAAGTGCGGCTCGGACTCTTGCATGAAGGGTTCCGTACCATCGTACAAGATTTAATATTAGAGAGTAGAGACCTACCTACTTATTGTTTATTTTTATTATTTTTTGTTATAGCGGCATCAGGTCTCGTTTGCCTTTGGATACGGAACTCTAATAAGAACATCTTGTATGTAAGGAAGAATCAAATCTCTCTTTAAGTAGCTTATTTATCAACTGGCAATATGTTGTGTGTTTTACTTTTCGACCTCTGCCCAACCCTTCCGGATAAATGTCTGTGAGGAACATAGTTTAATTAAACGCGTTATTTACGATATTCTTGTAATACACGTTATTTAGTAGCTATTTATTTAAATTTCAGATGAAGCTCTAACTTGCAACGTCTGCGACCGGTCGTTTCCGACGCGTCGCCAACTTGGAGACCATCAACAGAAGAAACGACATTTCGGGTGAGTAGAAATACTAAGTGTCCACCTACACCTACCTACATCATCATCGAACAACGAACTCATGTATATTCTTGAGATTGACGAGTTCGTTCAGGAATAATGAATGTCTGACGTCTGTTTTGACCATAATCCTACCAACAACCCTGCCATGGTTATATAACTTACAACCATTGCAGGGTTGTTGGTAATAACTTAAGTATAACGATGAAATAATGGTTATATTAATATCATATAACCATTTTCAATATCATATCATGGCCCCTGTTAACTAGATGGGCAATGAGCAGTGGCGGATTTACTATTTACCCCCAGTACCTAGGCTATCCAAGTTTTACCGCCCCTACAATTCGTTACCCTAGCTCAGGAGTGGTTGTACAGACGGCCAGCACATCAAGCTACCCGAAACTGTCTAATTTTCCCAATCAACCATGAACTTTAGTTCCCTGGAAATAAAATTGAAAATCTATAAAGAAAATTGAGATTATTGTAGCTTGATGTGCTGACGTCTGTACTTTTAAAACATCAGTTTTACATAGGTATAATCCCTCAAAGCGGCCACCCGTCATCTTTTGTCTTTGGAACTAATTTGTCTCCAACATCAAGTCTATTATTTATTTTAACATATCATCGTTATAGGTACTTAATAACTATAACGATGAAGTATTGGTTATATTAATATCATATAGGTAACCATTTTCAATATCATATCATGGCCCCTGTTACCTAGACGGGCAATGAGCAGTGGCGGATTTACTATTTAATTAACCCCCAGTAGGCTATCCAAATTTGAACGCCCGCGCCCCTACAATTCATTACCCTAGTTCATGAGTGGTTGTACCTAGGTACTTACCTACTTTTAAAACATGTTTTACATAAAGATAGTCCCTCAAAACGGCCACCAGTATTCTGAGACAGCGCGCACGAGCAACTTTTGTCTCCGGAACTAATTTGTCTCACATACTTTTATAGTCTATTTTTTTTATTTCTATGGGTTTATATGAAGTCTACCGGCTGTCGCGTCGCGACATGCGCGCTATCTCTAATCACTTTAACTCTGTTTGATTAAAAACAACAACTCGATAGAAGTTTTTACGCCTCAGTACCTAATTATTATTGTGGCATAAAACTAACGCCGAATCATACAACTAAAACAAACCATTCACCGTCGACAGATGCAGCGCGTGCGACAGCCTGTTCCCGTCGCTGATGGCGCTGGAGCACCACAAGGAGGAGTTCCAGCACTGGAGCGACTCGTCCTACTGCTCGCACTCCGAGTCCGACGACAGCGACCTCGACACGTGCCACGAAGACAAGCATCGATTACTCTAATGCCACCACCTCATTATTGCCGGGGAGAAACCCACTAAGCTGGGTACTTTTGTCTGAAATGCTCTGTACAATTCTTCTGGAATAGTCAAGCGTGTAGCTAGTTGTTTTTAATGTAAGGGAATCAGAAAAAGCTAAGCAAGCAGTCAAAACTAATTCCATGCGCCTCCTATGCGCCAATACCGACAATTTTTTTTTTTTTTTTTTTTTAAT
>NDFZ01005060.1:268688-282478 GCA_002192655.3 Mamestra configurata | reverse complement strand
ATAGAACTCACTTTTTTTTGAGCTCTGCTGGAATATGATCTGCCAAGTTCACGCAGACGTAAGACGGTACCTCTTTTCAAGACAGGTGTCAAATTTTCTGGCTTGTGACAATCCGTAACGAATACCACTTGAAGACCGACCCGTGCGGCTGTCATATTTAGCCACGAGCCACTAAAACAATTCCTTTAAATATTTTAACCCTTAAACACACACTTGCAAAACCAATTGACACTCAAAATCCTTGAACCATCCGATACAAAACATCGGAGGCTCACATTAGGAAGCCTCCTAAAGGTTGACATTAGGGAAGGCCGAAGGGTGTGTATGACCGATGGAGCCAATAAGTCAGCCCGTATTAACACCCTATACTTTAATGGGTCACATATGAATAATGGTCAAAGGAAATTTCATCTATTACAGAGGATTCCGTGATTTCGATGGTGTTTTGAAGTTAAAAGGGAGTGTTGTCGTGTCTAGTGTACTTCAACAGGGTTATTGGTAGCTGTAGGTACGTCAGTGATAAATAAATTATACTAAGATTTTGTGTAAATATCTCTTGCTGGTGATCACAATTATTTCAATACTGGCAATTATGATATTTGTGAAATGATTTGAGACTGTATGGTGTCAGACGTAAAAGAATAGCACCATCTCATTACTTCCCGTGGGTGTCGTAAGAAGCGACTAAGGGACTCACCAGAGAATGGGCAGCAGCATTCTCTGTGCATTGCAACAGCAACACTGCGATCGCTAACCCGCCTCCTAAGCGTGGCGATTATGGCAAACCCCCCCTTTGGGGGAGGCCTATGTCCAGCAGTGAACATAATTCAACTGATAATGATAATTTTAAACAAAAATGGCGGTCTGACGGCTTATGACTGTATAGAAAATATGTCAAACGGCCATATTTATTATTCAGTTAAAGGTTATTTGACAATTGAAAAATCAGCGCTAAAACAACCAATCACAGACTCCAATATAACTTGACAATCCTTTAAAATCCCCATTAGTAAAGATTCATCTCATTTGTAACTACGACATCAGCCGGTCGATTCTGTAAACGTCGAAATTGAAGGCTTGGATGAAGTGATAATCAAGATGTCACGTGATCACGAAGTGAGCTGTCATTCCATCTTGATTATATGGATTGACAGCTCACCCCGTGATCACTTCTCCCAAACCTTTACTTCGACATGTTTACAGAATCGACCGGTAACAAATGAGATGAGTGTCACGCAAAACTAAAGATAAACACACCCCTCCTTAATAAACAACAACACGAAAAATACAAACAACTATCAATCACTAACCACATACATACATGGCTAACCCTTTACTGTCCATCGCATCGTACGTCATTTATTACTCGCAAATCCTCCGGCTCCTTCCTTGATATCTCTTATTTATTGTCAAAATGCCAACCGGGATGAAGCGAGAACTATTTGTCATTGACAAAGCTTTTCGTTGCTTCAGATATGTCGACCCTTGGATATTGGGAGTCTCGGGTTGAGTTGGATGCTGTTACATGATGTTTTGGTATTCGGATATTGTATTTTTTTAAGGGTCAGCGTGTGGAGTGTTTGGGATAAGTGATTTTGGCTATGTTACCGAAACATATTTTTGAAGTGAAAACTTCTTTAGCGGCGTTGTGCACTTTTTGGGATGGGTAAAAAATGTTAAACTCACGTGACCTGATCGAATCGTAAGGAAAGGAAGTAATATCCCCCTCTCTTTCTACCGCGCGGCGGAAATGTATGCCTCAATGCATGCATATGCAATTCGTGCGAAATTATTCCCTAACCATTCCAAAATATAAAAAAATGCACAACGTTAATGTTCAAGTTTTCACTTCTGCCAGCAATCCCTTTTAACTTTTATTTTGCTTATATTTATTCAATCTGCCTAGTCTTTTTTCAACTGTATTGGGGTCGGCCGAATAAAAGCAGCGTCTGCCAGGGTTGCGGAATTTGTTCGAAAGAGTCACCGCGACCCTGGAACGCAAAGGGCTTTAGAAGGAACACGGTTGGGTTTTAGTCAGTAAGAGTCTGACACGCCCTTCCGCTCCACCCAGAGCGGAAGAAGTCATTTGATGATTTCCCATCCTTAAAAAAAAAAAAGAAAAGGTGGTTACTTACCCTATTTAGGATCCTGAAAAGTCTGACAGCAAACTGTAAAACTAGACTAGTTACAGTTAATCCTTATATGTCGGCCATACTATTATGCTCTTTTATGTCAGTTTCAATCAATTCCTTACGTTACAATGAGAAGATACTCAAGCATATATTCTAACATAGTCGTACATATTCACAAAAACATTACCCTTCTTCTTGGGTAGTCGGTAAAAACTGCATTCGATTGGTACATAGAAAAGGACGAAGAAAATTACTTTTTTAAATTCCTAAGAAATAAACTATAGAAACCGGCCAAGTGCGACTCGGAGTCTCATACGAGGGTTCCGTATCATAAACTGAAAAAACACGTTTCTTATATGAGAACCTCCTTTTTCTTTAGTTTAATTTAATTTTTGTTTTAGCGGCAGAAAAAATACACACTCTGTGAAAATTTCAACTGTCTACCTATTGCGGTTCTTGAGATACAGCCCGCTGACAGACAGACGGACGGACGGACGTTAGACAGCAGTGGCTTAGTAATAGGGTTCCGTTCCGGTTACCATTCGGGTGCGGAACCCTAAAAAGTAACTTAAACAGGCTTGGAAAATATGTAAGTCTGCTGCATAGAAATAAAAACTGTTTTTCTATTCCATTAACAATTCCCCTCAATCAATCCACCAGCCCCCACATTGACCACTACAAAGCCCGAACCCAATTTACTCAATCCACTACGTATTTACCTACCAATTGACGTTCATTTTTCTTGCAAAATCCTCAGCAGTGACATGGCAAGGGTTGGTAATCGCATGTGATAAATGAAAGGAGACTGCGGACTTCGGGATAACCGGGTCAGTACCGGGTAACGGTTCTAGAGATAGCTCCGAATTGATGGTTGCGCGACCCGGTTTTTTATAAGTGGATTTTTTTTAAAATTTTACCTGGTGTGTTTTTTACCCTACTGCGCCAGAAGGAGGGTTATGTTTTTCGAGCGTATGTATGTATATTTCTTTGGCACTCTCTGTAGCCTAAAAGGCTTGATGAATTTTAGCTTGAGAAGTGTCGTTAGATTCGTCTTGATTGTGACAGTGACACTGAGTATATAATAATTAAATGGCCGGTTTTTGGCGCCATATTGATTCCAAAAATGTTTTTCCTCAAAACCTATCTAGTGAGGTTTCAACATAAAGGGCTCGAGGAGGCGATTCCAAAAATGTAAAAAAATAAAAAAAATACTTTGTCAAAATACCCGACTGCAGATGAAATTTAATCGCAGATCTGATGCCACGAAGCAGTTCATGGCATCAGATCTGTGAGTGAGAGTCAGACCAGACTGCTTGAAGAGCAACTTATATGCGATGTGACCTTTTTACATACCGAAAATTACCACCCCGAACGCCATTAAACACACTTTCCTTAAAGTGGATACTTTGGGCTCAAGATAAATTTTTTTTTTTTCAGTGACAATGATTGTTATAAGTTCAAAATGTTTGGAATTGACCACGGGTCATTTTTTTTGTTAATCAATTACATATATTATATATATATATATATTTTACATTTTGTCTATTGTTTTTGCTGATGAAATTTCACTTTGCTTAACCTCTCTTCTAAGGTTCTCCAATGTTGTATAAAATTTCCAGCATCTGTTTGACAACATTGTTGAAATTAAGGTTTTTAGGTGCAACCGTACTTTGTTTTTTTTTGTCACTTTTTTACGTGTCTGATGAACTGTAGTCAAATTTATGTTTTAACTTTATTTACGGTGTAATCTCTATTTGCCATCACCTCAGTCGTCACCTGTCTGGTCAAATCATCTACTAAACAATCGATCGATCGTAATTATTTCTCTAAATCATATTTGCCAACAAATATAACTTAGACCTGAGGCTCTAGACAAACTGCCACTATATTCGCGATGGCGGTTGTCGAAATGCCAAAATATAAGGGATTGCTCACGTGACATTTCGACAGCGTTTGTCAATCCCATACATTTTTGACGTTTTGGCAACCGCCTTCGCCACGCTTCCGCTGTCAGAATGACACTTGTCTAGAGCCTCTGAAAACGTTTCATTCCCTATATTTGCAGTCGGTTAAAAAGAACCAGTGACAGAACTGATAGAGTCGTCAGTAATACTTAGCATTTGACAATATCATACCGACTCATAAATAATATTTTACGAAAGACGTAGGGTGACCCCCTGATTTGCATGTACCCTGAGGGTTGTCACGTCAATGTTACGTTCTTGTTGTGGAACCAGTATAATAGTGATGTTTTCATTTTGCCAACACTCCGTTGGTTTAATGGCTTGAAAAAAAAATGGCACATAGCCAATTTTTTTTCAATTCGTTATTAACATAACTACCAATAATGGTTAAAGAGTTAGTTCTAGTACTCTGCATAGGTCAGTCAATTTAATAGAATATTATATTTTCCCGCTACTCAGCTCCTATGTTTCTCACAGTAATCAAGACGTTTCTCCCAGATTTCATTTATTCTTTGTAAAAGAAAGAAAGAAAAGAAAGAAAAGAAAGAAAAGAAAGAAAAGAAAGAAAAGAAAGAAAAGAAAGAAAAGAAAGAAAAGAAAGAAAAGAAAGAAAAGAAAGAAAAGAAAGAAAAGAAAGAAAAGAAAGAAAAGAAAGAAAAGAAAGAAAAGAAAGAAAAGAAAGAAAAGAAAAAACGATTAAAATTTATCTAGCTCAGGTAAGTAGGAAGTACAAGTCAAAGTCCAAATATATATTCAATTAGACCAGGAGCACTTTAGAATGTCAAGATTTATAGTAAAGTGTACAAGCACAGGTCAGTAAGATAATAGGGGAGGCCTTTGGGAATGGAACACTCCAGCCTAATTTTACAAAAACTGTTTTGGGTTCTTTTCTCGTTGACAGAGAAGTGGACGAAATTTACAATATATCTTAACCTGCCCGTTTTATTCTACTTGTACATTTGAACACATTTGACACTAGTTTATATAATATATTATCTTATAAGTTTTTATGAATTTGTAAATAAATTATATTTTATTATGTGTGTGAAAAAAAAAATACCACAAATGTCTTTCGGTGTTTTCTTATTGTTGAAAATATTACAAAAATACACCATAAAATCTTGCAAAATAAAATAAATAACCTGCTCCAAAAGACGGGTCACCCCCGATTTGCATGTCTCCAGGGTTGTCACACTAACTATAATTTATTTGCGTCAAATATATCGGAGGACGGAATTACTGTGTCGTGTCCTCACTCGTAGGTATATGCGTTTTGAGTGATGGACAGCCCTATTGTACTCGTATGTGATGATGGTCGTAAGTTATGTGATTAGAGGAGTCAGGGTTGGGGTAAGGTGGTGGGGTTGAGGTCAAGTTTTGGATGGGTGGGTGGATGTCATATAAAATCAGTCAGCTGGGACTGGTAATTTCTCGGCTGCCACGGTTTATTTTAGTTGTTTCTTTTTACTCCGGACGCTTTTATCCTTCACGTCTTTTACATCGTTCTCACATATACATATGTATAATTTCAACATGAATGATGTACTTAACCATAACTTTGTAAAAATATTATTTTAAATAGTGTCGACAATAGCCGCCTTTATGGATATCGACAATGCATACAACAACGTAGATATAAAAAGTTTAGTTTGTATTATGCAACAATTAGGAGTAAGTTCCTTAATGTGTAGGTAAGAAAGATATTTAAGAATGCAGGTAGACTCAGATTCACTTTGTAGATATACGTGCCGTGGTTTAGCACAAGGTGACCCTTTTTCACCTCTTTTATTTAATTTAGCTACTATAAAGATTTGCAATAGTATCAATAATGTTAGTATTTCTCAATACGCTGATGATTTTGCGTTATACATAAATTGTGATAATGTGCGGAAAGGTTGCAAATAGATACAATTAGGCCTTAATAAATTCGTTGAGCTGCTTTCTAAAATTGGGTTAGACATTTCACCTTCAAAAAGCAAAATTTGTGTTTTCAAAAGAGGTTTTCGGAGGGAATTGGTTGACGTAGCCATAAACTCAAAGACGTTGGAAGTGGTGGATAGTGTGAAATATTTGGGACTTTGGTTGGACAGATCATTACGCTGGGGGAAGCACATTAATGAATTGAGAAATAAAAGTCTGAGACTATTAAATATTTTTAAAGCTATGACGGGTGCGGGTTGGGGTATTCATCCGATTGTTATGAGACGGATCTACATAGCTATGTTTCGGAGCAGATTAGATTACGCTAGTGTGCTTTATGACAGTAGTTGTAAAACACACTTAGGCAAGCTAGACAAAATACAAAACCAATGCTTGCGCATTATCGGAGGATTCATTAAAAGTACCGCAATACACGTCATGGAAAGCGAACTCCATCTTCAGCCACTGAGTGCTCGTAGGTATTATCTTGCTGGCAAGTTCTGGTTTAGATGCAAGTCCTTTTCAAGTAACGGAATTATTAAAATCTTAGAAAAGTTAAGTATTTATTGTCGTAACGTTTATTGGCACAACAAGAAAAAACCTCTTTTAATTTCAATTTATGAACATTTTAAAAATACTTCAATCTATTCAACAACACAGTTAGAAATGTTTTCATTGGACATATGGGTTAGTGGTATAGATCTTTCTGTGGTACTTCAACCAGATATTAAGACCATTTGTAAGCCAAAACACCAGTATAAACCTCACGAATTACAACAGATCTGCAATGAGTTTTTGATAAATACTTATTCACATTTTTATAAATTATACACGGATGGTTCAAAAAACGGTGAAGGCAGTTGTGGTGTAGCATTTTATGACCCTCAAACAAATAGCTCCATCCAATTGATGATTGACGCGAAAATTTCCATTATGTATGCGGAGTTGATAGCCATAGCAGAGGCAATTTCTTACATCGATTCCTTCATGGCCGGGAAATATGTTATTTTAACAGATTCCAAAAGTGCTATTCAACACCTGGCTCGATGCACCTCGAATTTTCGAGGCACACCGATAGCCTATAGCATTTTGGAGTCGCTCCGCAAACTTAAGATGAGACATATAATTATTAAAATTCAATGGGTACCTTCTCATGTTGGAATAACTGGAAATGAGGAAGCCGATCGTCTGGCCAGAGAAGCTAGTTATAATGGAATACCATTCAAGTGCTTGCCCTTATTCACGAATTGCTTATATTTGGTCAGAGAAAAGTGCACGGAGATTTGGAAGGAGCATTTTGACGAGAGGTCATTAACTAAAGGCATCTGGTATAAGACCATACAGCCGTGCCTTACGCGTTCACCGTGGTTCGCAGACTCCGGTTTGTCTAGATCAGATGTTGTGACTGCCCTAAGACTTCGTTCCGGGCACATACCGCTAAACAGCTTTGCTTTCCTGATGGGTAAATCCAACACTCCAAATTGTGCTGAGTGTGGTGTGACCATGTGTTGGCGGAGTGTGCCCGAAGCGAGGACGAAAGGGCCAGCTTAATGCTGGAATATGATGTGGTGCTAAGGGAAGTGGGCTCATGTAACTTGATTCTGGCCCGTCCTCTGTCAGATGAGGCAAAATCAATTTATAAATTAGTTAAATTGGCCATTAAGCGTAGGTAAGTTAATTTTGTGAGGCCTATGAGGGTGGCATGTTCATGTTTGATCAAACCCTCTATAAAATTAATAAAGAATTAAAAAAAAAAAAAATAGTGTCCGTGGAGTTTCTTGCACGTTCTTCTCCATAGAGATTTACGCTTTGGAACGTGCAAATAGCTTCATCTTTTTGACCGACCGACCTTAACAGTTCAAAAGTGCCTGTAAATGGTGTAACTTGTAATAAATGCTTTGAGTTTTGAATACTTTGTCTTGAAGCAGTTCTACGTTCCGATCACAAAATTCTTATAATGTACCATAGCTACAAAACCGTCTATGTACTGTAGAACAGTCTCATCGTTTCTTGTAATTATTAGCTCGCACGGCACCCATCTATCATGAGTTCAAATCTGCATTTTAAGCTTATTGTTTGTAACTGCTTTACAGGTCACAGGCAAATACTCATCGAAAGAAAGTTTTTATTTGGCACAACCAAACGCTCACTACTAGTTTACAGGACAATCAAATAAAATAGTAAAACGTCTCTTCAAAATTAGAGTGAACAGGCTTCTTCTGGGTAAGCTCACTCCATTGTCGACTTTGTCTCTGTCATCCATGACCAAGACTAGAGTCAAGAGCAAACTCATCTCAAATAAAATAAAAGAAATATGAGGGTTCCCTGAAATTATGAGCACCAGGTGGCAGCACTGAGCTGCAGGTAGCCTGTCAAAACGCTAATTTTTACTGACATTTATTAAATGTTGATTTCGTCATGATTTCTCTTTCAAACAAGACGACCTCTCGTCCAACAGGCGCCAGCTGATAGTGAAAATTTTCCTGGAAGCCCTCAGTGATTTACCCTTAATAAAATTGACAAAATGAAAGAGTATTTTATGCCGAGTTATGCAATAATGGTGCAGTTCAACACCAATACGTATCGATACCGGACCGGCCGGCAGTGGATATCGCACGTGTCCCGGATCATTCCGGATCGCCGCCGGCCGGACATCGGATGATGCCGGTTGACCGGACAATTGCGTGCCCGGTAAAGTGTACTGTACACTGGGGATGTGAATTATTTTCAGCCAGTCACTAATCTTCGTGTAAAAAAAGTATTTTATTTAACATGGGCCTTTTTTAATAATGGGAAATCTTCAAATGACTCCTTTCGCACTGGGCGGAGTGGGAGGGAGTGCCAGACTCTTACTGACTAAAACCCATCCGTGTTCCTCCTAATGCCTTATGCGTTCCAGGGCTGCGGTGACTCTTTCGAACAAATTCCGCAACCCTGGAGATTACACACTGGCGTGGCTGACATTTTGAAAGTGTCCATCTACATGGACACTTTTAAACGTTAGAAGCTAATGCACAGTTCAGTAGTTTTCTATGGAGAAAAACATTCTGTCCATACTCCTTAAATTGTAGTACAACAAGCTGCATCTCCTAACTGGCTCCTTAACTTTCCAAGAGTGCCTGGAATATTCGTATTACTTTTAGTGCCAAAAACAGCTATAAGTTTTATGCATTCTCATAGTTTTTTCTTACCAGACAAAGGAAAAGTCACCTGAAAAGTCATTTTGTCAGCGTTTAAAAACTTACCGTCCAAAATGTTTAAAAAAATTATTGGACGTAGTTAAACGAAAAGGATCCAATCCACAACATGGTCAAAAATGAGTTAAGTGCATCAAACTGACGTGAATACTATCAAAATTGCACGACACAACAAAAATTAAAAAATTAGGTAAATGCTCATTTTCAATGGGCAAGTTTAAGTTCTGAAATCAAAATACCGCAATCTTAACTCAGCGAGAATAATAATGTCAAAAGTTTAAAAAAAATTAGAATTTCAAGATCAAACAATTTTAAGGTATTTTACACGATTAAAGTCAAAATAAAATAAAAAATAGGAGTTCTATGAAAATCAAAACAAGCCTACAATATCCTTAACATTATTCGAAATTCGAATTCAAACCAATGAACGAGCAATGCATCTCATTCACAACTTGCACTAACGTCAAAACACACGATATTCAACTTTATAGTAATGATTATAAGTATGATATTGATAGCAAAAAAAGTTGGTTTTAAATACAGGATTGATATTGTGAGGTATTGGGCCGTGACGTCACATGTTGTTCGCATTACACTACGATTGAGTGACGAGGGGGTATTTTGCGTATTGGCAACCATTCTACCTTTAATTTGGTTAATATACTGAGTTGTATGTATGTAACTCGGGCTGGTTTCCGCAACTCCACGACTAAGCGCGTATTTTGCGTGCAGGTGGGACAAATGTGTCATTCGATCCACTCCAGCTCCCCAAGGAAGGCCAGCAACGCCTTGGTGTTACTAATTATCTCACAAAGGGTACCCGGGTTACCGAAGTACTTAGCTCTGTAATCAGTGACTACCGGGCAGCTTAGTAGCAGGACTGTGCCTCTGTCTCGTCCTCCTCCATGCAGGCTCTGCAAAGTCAGTGACTCCTATGACATAGAGGTGTTTATTAAAAGACCCATGGCCACTTGTGATGGCTGTGACTGTACGCAACTGCTGTTTAGTAAGTCTTAGGGCTTTTTTCGTGAAACGGCCATCAATAGAGGGAAGTGCCTCTTTGGCCTGCCTGCACTCACTGTGGTTAACCCATAGCTTGTGATGTTTATCACTAGTGCGTTTCCTTATTCGACAAAATATATATAACCAAAATTATAAACCCTATCTCTTAAACTAGGAGACCTGTATCTTAAGAGACAGTGTTTGGCCAAACAGTTCATTAAGTTGTCTTTGAATTGATCTACCAATACAAGTGTAGATTAACATTAACAATATTTCGATATAAAGTAAAGCTGAGATTGCAGTTTAATGGGTTCTGAGTAGTTAGTAAGGAGGATAGGTGTGTGTGTGAGTGTGTGTATTAATTATTTATATATACATATATTAATTAATTATATATTATTAACTAATTATTAATAATACACCGATTTCAGCGAGTTTATTGGCACTTCGCCGCTGAAATGTCAGCCAACGGGTTATCGTACTTTCGAAGCACAGAGGAGTCACGGTTCTGGATGCTCACCAACCTACGGATTGACCTTGGCAAACGTTGCTTAACGTCAAAGAACGAAACCGACTGTTTTTATTCAGCAATGAGCTGTTGAAACCAAGGCATTCGTTATTTTTTTCAGGAAATCACACTCATATTCCCAGCTCAGTAGCTAGTTAAGAAACAGTGGGGCAATTCAAATCTCAAACTTTCAAAAAACTTCTAATTATTTTTAGTGCAATATTGACTTTAAGAATGAGAGAAAAGATAAATTTTAATTAATATAATGAAAGGAAAATTCTATAGACACTTGATAACTGTCAAAAAATAAAAATAAAATAAAATAAAAAATAAATTTATTATGCCAAAAATTTGGTAGTATCACTGATCGTTGTAGAAAAAAAAAAAAATACGACTAGAGTGCATTGCAAGTCACTGCCTTCCACATACATTCCATAGCAATGAACTCCACTAGATCCCTATCTACCAACCACTGAATACACCATAATCCACCATACACCATGCCGGCCAAATTTCAATATGAAAACAAAATTGGCACTGTAACTCAAAAACTCAAAGTTAATTTTGTAACAAGAACAAAGAAACGCGAGCGCTGGAAGTGGCTTAACTGGCGGAGTAATAGCGCGCTTGGCACACTCTGAGCGCAGTCGATACGAAAGCAATAAATAATAGAAGTAAATACGTACAAAGAATTTGGCAGAGTTGTGTCCGGTCGTACAGATGTAAAAGTACTGGATGTGTCTTTACCAGGAGGTTGCGATTTGATGTGCCCGACAGGGTCCATCATGGTTTCTATTTTTATTTTAATATTGACCACATGTAATGTACAGATTATGGACGGCAACAAAAAATTTGAGAATGATACTATGGTCGTTTTTCGACCTGCAAGCAACTGGCATGCAAGTTTAATTACATACATTGCGGGGCACAATCGAGAAACTGATCACAAAAAAAAACGTGCGGGGCAGTCTTTGCGGACTGCCGATAGAAGTGAAAACTTACAAAATATCTCTTTATTTTAACATTGCGATTCCATTCACTCCACATATTTTTCGTCCATTGCAGATAAAAAAAAAACAAATTTTTAATGAAAAATAAGTCATCCGAAGCGTCTCATGATTTTAAACTACATTAATATCAAACAAATACATTACATGAAAATTCCCAACTTAAATTGAAATCAATAAATTAAATTTTCATCTATGATACGACAATATCATCAATGTATTTGTTTGATATAATTATTTTTGTTGTGTTGTCCGAATTAATGTTTTCGTATTTTTATTTTTAAAGTAATTGTGCTCAAAGCAGCCACTTCCATTCAATATACATCCTCGACCGTCCAGTTTGTTAGCCGAAAACTTGTACAATAATCACTAATGGAGCGATGCAGTGGTCACAACTCACGCAGACTACACTCCCACATTTATTGCCTCAGCCGGGACACGAACCCGGAGCTCCTCGATAATATAATATTTAATAACTGCTGTTATGATCACTGTTAGTGTAATGACTTTATTTGTTCACTGCTTTGGCGAGTTATTGGCAAAAATATTTTTTTTTCTTGTAATAAAGGCTACAGTGGGAGCTTTTCGTCTCTTTTTTGAGATTTAATATGTATCTCACCTCTCATTCCTGAAACAATTTAGCAGAAGGATTGGAGAGCCACTCAATCAAGCCTATTATTATCATCAATTGTGATAAAATCCAGAGTGCGGTCAGTGCCCACCTTAAGATATACGAGTAGTATATCTTAAGGTGGGAACTGACCGCTGTTTTTTTTCCTGTGTTCCTTCTAAGGCCCTTTGCGTTCTAGGGCCGCCGTGACTCTTTCGAACAAATTCCGCAACCCTGGCAGGCTCTGGCGGGCCCCGTCTTCTATGCTGACATCTCTTTGAGGTGCGAGTGAAACAAAACGCGCCATCGACCCAGGCCTGGTGGTGATCGAACAGCGAGCCACCCAACGCTGCCCTGCGACTCCCGACGCCCGGGGCATCTTGTCCTGTAGCGACTGTTCGGGCGAAAGCCTTGCCTTTCGCTCGCGCAGCTCGCTTCCTCCTTCTCTAGCATTACTGCTTCGCAGAAGGAGGTGACCGCTTCCCAAGCCTCCGTGTTACGGGGCGTAATTTAACATGTTACAAAGCGACCATTCGTGAAGTCAGTACGTGGAAACGAGCACGAACATGTTGCGTATGTGTTTTGTTTTACACGGATTTTAGAACATGGCGTAACATAACATGCTCGTTGCGAACATACGTAGCGAGCATGTTACGGCCCGTAACACCAGTCAGTGCCCAGCTTGATACATTCGTCATCTCCTGCGGAGGTAGGCAGAAACAACAGAAGCTCTAAACAAAATTCCATTTTATTAGCATACGCGAGTGTCTAAATGCCAAAACATAAGGGGTTGACTACGTGACATTTTGACAGTGTTTGTCAATCCTATAAATTTTTGACTTTGTGACAATTGCCTTCGTCACTCCACGCCTCCCGAAAACTTACCACGAAGTAAGGTGAGACAGGAGTGTCTCACTTTACTTCGCCTGTTGGCTAGCTGTGACCACTGACAGACTCTCACTTGTCTAGAGCTTCAGGACATTTTATATATTATTTTTGCCTGATCAACCGGCAAGTTCGTCATGCTCCCCTAGATGTCACTGCTTGCGGTAGCGTCGGGGGTCGGGTTACCTCCTTCCCTCAAACATGGCGAGGGCGGTAATGGCTGATCTTTGCGTTATGCTCGTGAACGAGTGCTGCTTGTGGTGACTGATCGTCTTGCTGGTCATAGTATTTTTTATTTTTTTATTATTATTGTTGTATTAACGTTAAACTACTGTTTATTATTAGTATTATGTTAGCTCTAGTTCATCACTTGTGGCTCCAGTCACAATCCTATTGTTAGACTATACTATTGCACGTGTTAGCGGGCACACCATTTATGCCCGGAGGCATAATTAGTTTGGTTTACTTGTTAATGCTTGAGTTTGTCTATTTCTGATGGCTTAATGGAGTGTGCTAGCTACCAAGTGTCAATTAATTTCATTTAATTTGATTTACAGTTTGAATA
>NDFZ01005060.1:244330-268075 GCA_002192655.3 Mamestra configurata | reverse complement strand
TTTTTTATTATTATTGTTGTATTAACGTTAAACTACTGTTTATTATTAGTATTATGTTAGCTCTAGTTCATCACTTGTGGCTCCAGTCACAATCCTATTGTTAGACTATACTATTGCACGTGTTAGCGGGCACACCATTTATGCCCGGAGGCATAATTAGTTTGGTTTATTTGTTAATGCTTGAGTTTGTCTATTTCTGATGGCTTAATGGAGTGTGCTAGCTACCAAGTGTCAATTAATTTCATTTAATTTGATTTACAGTTTGAATATTTTATTTTCTGTGTCATGTATTGTAAAATACTTTGCATACTACTGTATAAATTCAAGCTTTTAAAAGCTTAACAGACAGATGTGTTGCTGGGGAGTTTGTTGCGCCACTTCTTCTTCCCAGCTACAACACTAGGAAGTGGTGACGGGCAGGCGTTTTGGGGGACTGTCTTTATGTAGAACTTTGACGTTCAAAAAGTGCTGGCACTCAGCCTAATTTGAATAAATGACTTGAATTTCTTTTTTTTTTTGAATTTTGAAAAATTGTTTGTGCTCCTTTTGCGTAATCATTTAACACTCCTGTGTATTTGCATGTTTGAATCCACCTTCTAAATCATTGCCGAAGCCTATCTTTGCCAAACAACTCTTGGCTGTGCCACCTTAGCCGCCTAAGACTGCAGTGGCTAAAACTGCACTTACATTCGTCTTTCTTAGCCGCATGTTTTTAAGTCACGCCGCTGTAATGTGTTCATACAAGCCATTGATGCTGCCGTGTTCAGAGAGAGGGACTGTGTGAATAAATAATAAAATATATATAATAATAAATAACTTTCCAAATTTACAATTTTTACAAGGTTTTTTAGAAAAAAAACGACTTCCAAATAAAAAACACTACAAAGTATAAAATAACTTTAATTTCGGCAGTCGGTGTTTTTTTTTGTTTTTTCGTTTTTAGTCACCGGCTTACGAAATTAAAGTTATTTTATTCTTTGTAGTGTTTTTTTATTTGGAAGTCGGTTTTTTTTTGTAAAATTTTGTTTATTTTCCACTTTTTAGTGGTGATATACCTACCCCACAGCTAAGTAACTTTATTCCCATAATGAGTGGTTGTACTATTTGCCGTTAAGGAGTTTCTTTGTGTGCCTTCGCAGTCCAAGTCCACACCAGCTCATAGTTAAATATCTTCTTTGCTTTGGTACTAGTGTTTACTGATTTTAAGGTGAGGAGGTCACTGGTTTATCTTTGAAGTTCACAGTACAGTGCATAATAGCTTTAACTAAACCCAATGCAAAAAGAACCATCAAGATCGGTTAATAAACAATAAAGTTATGCCCGAATAGATAACCCCAAAAACATGTTAATTCAGGTTGACATGTTTACATCTGCGTGCCCAAACACAGCGCATAACATACAAACAAAAAAAAAAAAAACAGAATTGATTCTTCTTTTGGAAGTTGGTTGAAAACAAACAATGGTAGAAACATTTGTATTGTAAATTACAATTTTTTTTTGCTCTTGACTCTAGTCTAGGTCATAGATGACAGAGACAAAGTCGACAATGGAGCGAGCTTACCCAGAAGAAGCCTGCCTGATCTTTGATGTCATAACTGCAAGTATTGATATAAATCTGCCAGGGTTGCGGAATTTGTTCGAAAGAGTCACCGCGGCCCTGGAACGCAAAAGGTTTTAGAAGGAACACGGATGGGTTTAAGTCAGTAAGAGTCTGACACGCCCTTCCGCTCTACCCAGAGCGGAAGAAGTCATTTGATGAGATCAAAAAAAAAGTTTCGATATAAATTGTATGGTGCTATACCGGAATTACTTAGAAGTCGCGACTTTCAGAACAACAGAACGGACCATGTTTTCAGTGCAGTATTTTCTCTGATTCATCATTTTGGGATGCATTGGAGACTGGTGATGAATAGCATGTCCGGACAGGTCCCGAATGAACTGTTTGCTTTTTTCTAACTTTCAAAATATCATAGAGACGTAGGTGCCAGTAGGTATACCGCAACGGAAAACCCTTTATCAGTAAGCTGATCAAAGTTTCATTGCAGGTCCCTTGAACAGAGGTACCGGGCCCCTTCAAAGTGTTGATGGTGATCACCGGGGTGGTTTTAATGAGGTAAAAATCCCACACTCCCTGGTGTTTTTCCCCTAAAGTCCAGGTGCCTTTTGAAGGTTTCCCCGAAAAACAAAAAAAAAGTGCCTTGCACACATTGAAAAGCATTCGTCTTAAACATGACTGGCCTGTTGGTCGAGTGGTTAGTCACCCTGACTGCTAAACCGGAGGCCGTTCGTTGGTTCGATTCCCACCCAGGACAAATCTTTGTGTGATGAGCATGATCGTTTGTTCTGTGTCTGGGTGTAATTTGTCTATAATATGTATGTATTTAGAAATATGTAAGTATGTTTATCAGTTGTTTGGTTGCCATAGCACAGGTTCTGCCTAGTTTGGGATCGGATGACCGTGTGTGAGTTGTCCCAGGATATATTATTATATTATATTAAAAAGGGACTTTTCCACACTTTAAGCAGATTGATGTCGTAAGGTTCATCCCGCATCGTAAATAACCAAAAACAGTTTTCGACCCATCTTTTGTCTTCCGCCAATCGGTCCCCTGCTGAAAATTACAATGTAAAACGAGTTTATTTTCAACTAGTGCCGTAATACGAGCAGCAGACGCATAGGGTAGTTACACACTGCGGTGATGCAATCGCCCCACTAAGGCCATCTTACACACCATACTTTATCCGCACTCACAATTAGTTGCCACGAGATGGCAGGTAAAACTATACGACATAGAATTGCGTGGAGTCGCAAATCAAAAGATTTTATGAACAATGTTTCTGAGGTTATAGCCAAGTGACAGTATCATAAATAGCATGGAGATATCGAAATACGTGGTCAATCGATATGTTTAAACATTTAAAAAATTGCTGTTGGGGTGCCACTTTTTCTAAAGCAACTGGACTCTTGTCTCTTGAGATAGTAGTTTTTATAAAATTAGAAGATGTAGTTAACAGGAAAGCAGGCAGCAGCGGATACCAAGTTTCCTGATAATCGAAACGCCATAGTATTTACAAGATATTTTTTGTATTGAAATTTGTGGAGAGATAAAAGTACAATTAATTAATGTTAAATATCTTTTCAATGTGAATTAAATCTTTATACTCAAGCTCTAATTTGTTCTTTCTAAGGTTGATATCCTCAACCAATAATCAAAAATAAAGTGGGAATTATACTACCTTCGAAAAATAAATGAAATATAAATATATTATATCATTATTTCACCTTGAAAGCATCTGATGGTTATAAACATCTTTTTGTTTGTGTCTAACCGGTTCTGAGCGCCCATCGTCCAGATAATATTTTGTGCCTTCATAAAAATCTTTAGCACTGACCGACTCCACGCCTCTGTCCGTCAGCTCGTCGTCTCAGCCCAAGTCGTTAGTAACAAACTCCACACATTTGTGTCACCGGATACACAATCCTATTATAATTTTAAATTTTAAGCTCATTTATTTGCGTTTGCGCCCGATGCTACTCCGCAATCTGTGATGCGTTTTTGATAACACACTTTTTAAAAGTTCGTCTTCTTTTTTTGACAAAGTTATTTTGAAAGAGTCGTTGAGGTTGGTCTAAGTTCTTTTGGCTTATGTAACAGTTAGAATTAAGGTACTTATATAATATTTCTTGTGTTTTCCTTTTTTTTTTAAGGATGGGAAATCATCAAATGACTTCTTCCGCTCTGGGTGGAGCGGAAGGGCGTGTCAGACTCTTACTGACTAAAACCCATCCGTGTTCCTTCTAAAGTCCTTTGCGTTCCAGGGCCTCTTTCGAACAAATTCTGCAACCCTGGCAGGCTCTGGCCCTAGCGGGCCCCGTCTTCTATGCGGACATCTCTTTGAGGCGCGCGTGAAACACAACGCGCCATCGAGCCGGGCCTGGTGGTGATCGGACAGCGAGCCACCCAACACGCTCGCCGTCCGCCAGCCCGCGCCTTCTTGTGTTTTCCTGCCAATGTCTCTTCCTACATGGACGAAAAGCAATAAAATAAAAAAAAACATGAACTGTGCTCGACAGAAGAAAGAAATAAACTTTAATTTAAGAATAAGAATAGTTTATTCGTTCATTGTTACATAAATGAGCTTACCTATAATATAATTATAAATCTGTAACAATTTAATATCAGTATTTTGTGGACGGTTTTTTTTTTTAAGGATGGGAAATCATCAAATGACTTCTTCCGCTCTGGGTGGAGCGGAAGGGCATGTCAGACTCTTACTGACTAAAACCCATCCGTGTTCCTTCTACAGCCCTTTGCGTTCCAGGGCCACGGTGACTCTTTCGAACAAATTCCGCAACCCTGGCGAATAAAATACCCTACACATGCAAATAACATTAATTTAATTACACAATTTTTACACCTTAATGCGGAAGCGGGGCGACCTATGCAGGTCCTCAATCACACCGTAATGTAACATAAAATAAAAACATCATTAGCTTCGCGGTCCGCTCTCTAAATTATGAAATAATACGCGCGCAGGTGTGACCTGCGCTCCTATTGTACTTTTGCTTTTTTCTCGTATTTTTAGGGTTGCGTAGTGAAATGTTGTTTGAAAGATATTGCAAAATAATGTGGAGGTGGAATGTAAAATACAGTTGTAGTCGTCAATATTAAAATGTTATGAATTTCAATTTTCTTGGTGTAATAATAATAATAAATCATTTATTTCAGATTCATCCTAAGATTATATCCATATGTGTTAGTAGAATTGCAAGCTTACAAACTAGTGTTAGTAATAATTAATTGATTTAAAAACATGCAATAAAATTTTAATTTAATTAATTCATAAACAATAACAAGTGACCGGTAATGCACGCGTTTTCGAGGCTACATTTGGTTTTGAAAAATATGGAGAAATGCAGAATGCAAGACATTTAAACAATTAAAGACGATTTTTTTTAAACATCTCTGAACTGACCAGTAATTTTAATAACGTTTTAGGAAGTTATTTTCTTACACAAAAGCAGGCCCAGATAAAAAATTAGAGTACCTATGTAATCTAATTTAATTAAATTATTTTCTCTTATTTTCTTTCATTTAATTTGGTGTATATTTTTTTTAATTTAAAATGTGTTTGCTCTTGACTCTAGTCTAGGTCATAGATGACAGAGACAAAGTCGACGATGGAGCGAGCTTACCCAGAAGAAGCCTGTTCACTCTAATTTTGAACAAATTAGGGTTGTATGCGTTCGGAAACACAGACGCAGGCAGAGAGTTCCACTCCTTTGCTGTGCGCATTATAAAAGACGTTTGGACGTT
This sequence comes from Mamestra configurata, assembly GCA_002192655.3. Classification (NCBI taxonomy): domain Eukaryota; kingdom Metazoa; phylum Arthropoda; class Insecta; order Lepidoptera; family Noctuidae; genus Mamestra; species Mamestra configurata. The sequence goes on along the minus strand of NDFZ01005060.1, from coordinate 262,757 downwards.
TGTTTTATTATTGTTTATGTTTTCAGCCTAATTATAATTATGTGCATACTATGGTCTTCTATAACTGAAAGAAAAAATGTTTATCGTTGTTTTGTTTTCTTGTTGTCGCTGTCAGTCAGTCGGGCGTCATGCCATGGACAACTGCTGAACTTTGTTCTGTTTTGTCTGTGGTGTGCTGGTGTGACCAGAGACACGTTTAGGTTAATGTCCGGTCCAGACATGGGCTGGCAGTGATGTGTTATTTTTCAGTTTTTATTTATTTTAGTTATAATTACTGTTAGTTGATAAGTTTTTTAGTTTTTTAGTGTTCTGTGCGTTTTTTCCGGCAGAATAAATTGATTTTCTTTCTGTCTTTTCTTTCTAAAGAGCACACGAAAATTAACGATTTTGTATCACTGAGATTTAGGTTATTATTACTGTGCACTTTTTGTTGAATATCCAAATAATATATAAGTATTTTATTTTCCATCCTCCTCAGCAAAATATCTACCTCCCAAAAACAATATACGGAACCAGTTGCCCACAAAATAATGCATGTACATGTCCGCAGTGCACTGTTTATTTGTAAATTTTCCCATTATTTTACATTTTTCTAAAGTTACACGTACGATTCCTCTGTTCCGTCGGGAATTTCTGTAGCTCCACAAATAATAACTGGTGACTCGTTGCTTGCATATCTTCATTTAGTAATGTTTAATTTATATCTGGGAAAAGAAGAGATTTATATATTTCATTTAGTTTTATTTAATTATAAAACTAGTCATCGGAGTAGATAATTGCAATGGTTTTTTATGGATGGTAAATCATCAAATGACTCCTTAGCTCTGGGCGGAGGGAGTGTCAGACTCTTACGGGCTAAATAAAACTAAAACCCATCCGTGTTCCTCCTAATGCCCTTTGCATTCCAGGGCCGAGGTGACTATATCGAACAAGTTCCGCAACCCTGATGGTGGACGTCCAACGGCTAAAATCATGATGTTGATTATTAATCTACAATAACTATATTATACCAGTTTCTTTCCATTTATGATTAATATATTTAGGTAAACTGATAACCTTGGATGGAGGTACAATTTATAATTAATTATTTTTAAATTGAAATTATGCAGCAGTGAAATTTTCTAATGCCCAGTTTTTCGAACAAAAAATATCGCAAAATTAATGTGACAAACTTTGTACCTAACTGGCGTTAACTTCTGTGATTTAAAGAATTAACTTTTAATAGCCAATCACATCACATGACTTGCATTTTAATTGCTTCATCATCATCTCGCTGTTTGCCGCGGCCTTCACCAGTTCGTTGGTCCACCTTGGTCTTCCAACGCTTCGTCTTCCAGTATGGAGCTTTTTGTCCGTTCTTCTCCATAAGAATCTATCTTTCCGAATGGACAGTAGAGTCACTTTACTAATGTAATATTATTATTTTTACTGAACTGTAAACGATGACGTTCAAAAGTGCCGTTTAATGGCCTAATTGAAATAAACGTTTTGACTTTGACTTTATCCAGTACGCGGTCGCCACTCCAAAATCTTTCAGAAAAAAAGAAGAAAGAAAATCTGTTTATTCTGCCGGAAAAAACGCACAGACACACTAAAAAGTAAAAAAAACTTATCAACTACAATTATAACAAAAATAAATAAAAACAAAACAAAAAAAACCGCATCACTATCAGCCCATGTCATGTGTGACCAGAGACACGTTTTAATTAATGTCCGGTGACATTAATTAAAACGTGTCTCTGGTCACACCACAGACAAAACAGAACACAGTTCAGCAGTTGTCTATGGCATGACGCCCGACTGACTGACAGCGACAACACCATCAGCGTCATCGACTGTATGTTCTGCGAGCAATGTCTACTACCGTTTAAGTTTTACAATACTTCAGGCTATGTCAGTGGGATACGTTCATAAAAAAGCTGGTTTTCGGTACAGATAGATCGACTCTATGAACGAACCCGTAGCCAGGATTTTTCTGCGGATATGAAGATATCCAGATTCCTTTTTTTTTTAAACCGGATTTTAGCATAGTCTCGGAACTTTTGTAGTCGAAAATCTGTCATCAAATACCATCCAAAAACACGAATAAAAATTACATAAGAACCCATAACAAAAAGTTTATTACCTTACCTAATAAGGTTAAAAGAAAACATAATTAAAGAAATTAATTAAATCTAATAAAAAAAAAATGAATAGCCAAAGCCGAATCTGCGATACACCTGAGCTAGAGGAGAGAGGGGACGAATGGCACTGGAACACTAATTAAATATAACTGGAAATATTTTAATAAGTTTACGTGGGCACGCCGGCTCTGTTTAAAACAAATATTATGTCCGTTTGCACTGTACGTTAGGTGGGGCTGTAGAAACAGCGATTTGGAAGCAAAAGCGAAGATTCAAGATAGAAGTCGTCCGTTATTTTTTCATGTAAAACCTAAACGACAACCTGATAAAAATATAATAATCAGGAACAAATTTGAAAATACAAAGGTCACACATGACCTTTGTATTTTCAGTTTTGTATGGGTAGAATCACCACACCTCTGATATTCCCTACAGGGGAAGCAGACGTTTATTATAGATCACCACACAATATTATGTAAAATCATTTTATTGTACAACGTAAGTGTAGTTTTTTTTTTAAAGCACTTAGACATCATGTCTGTGTTTCCAAAAGGGCTAGGCAGAGTTATACCTACAGTACACACACTTTTTGCCACTTATGTTTAAGTCCCATGTAATAGCGAGCCTTTTGCCATCAACTGGGGGTACAAGCTAAGAAACTCCTGATGGACAAACTCAGCAGCACTTTGCCCGACCCGGGGATCGAACCCAGTACATCGCGCTCAGCAATAGCATTTGCAACCACTTAGTTCAGTAAGGTTAAAAAAAGTTTTACATCACTTACTGAGGGCAAGTCTACTACCATCAATCGGGCACAATTATAGGCTCGAATCCCTGCAGTTTCAGAGATAAGTCTGATCTGAAAGACCAAGAAACGCTTTGCATTTCCCTCAAATTGAACCCATGACCCTTTTTTAGAGTTTTAGCGTCACTAGAACGAAGACGGGTTCTTCTAATTTTTCAAATCAAATAGTGTTGGTCTTAGTATTTTTCATAGGCTATAATAATCGCTCCGCTCTCTATCCCGCTAAGTTAGTGGCCACAACGCAAGCGTTGAATTTTAATATCATTACTTGTGCTGCGTTTTTAATTTTATAAAAGCCGGGCTTTTCTTTTGTTAGAGTTACTTGTATTTGTGTTTGGTGGCCACCTGTTTACGTTGCCTGCTTTGTGTTCAATGTGGGTTCAATATTATTAGAAATTATTTGTTTTTTTTTTAGTAAAATTCGTGATTTAACACATTGTTTATTGTTTTGCTGTTGTTACAATATTATTATTTTTGATGAGTATCATAAGTTTCCTGACCAAAGATATTTTGGAATTCATTAATCTTGGATTGCTAATATATATCGGGTTAGGCTATCGTTTCAGAAGTAGAGACAGTCCAGGAATTTTATTCAAAATCAAATTCATTTATTTCTTGAACACAAGGTACATAAAGTAGATGTTACAACGAATAAAAACCGAGCTGTGTTCCGCCAAAAGCTTACAAAATATCAAAGGATTTTTAAAACATACATTTTGGAAATTCAAAAGTAGGTAGAATCACAATAATAATAAATCACGTCCAATTTAAGATAATTATTACATTTAATTAAGCTATTCTGAGCCTTTCATTGTCACTCATTTATCTTTTTAGTATATTTATATTCAGAATGAATTATTCTATATTTTCCTGTTTTCAAAAAACGTCTAAAATTGTGACAAAATCTCATTCGCGCCATTAACGATACCTTACAAAAAATCGTTTTTAAAAGACATAATTTCACGCAATATTCCTCCAATCAAATTCCACAGCCACCCTTTCTATCACTTCCTTAATTTTCAGCCCCCAATGACTAATTAACTCTTTGAAAAGTGACAGAACAGCTTACTTCCTCCTATCGGTGACATTAGCAATTTTTCCCAATAAACCCGTAATTGCTCTACCGTTTCTCACTCAATCAACATCTTCAGAGGTTTATGACTTCCGTGCCCCTGTCACCGGTAGCGCTTTCAGCGAATTTATTCTTATATAACGTCTAACTTTATTAAAAAGGGCTCAGATATTGCAGCGCTTGAAAGTCACGAGCATTCCATTGGAGTTGGAATCAAAAATTTAAATTGCTAACATTCTTCACTCGTTCTGTCTTTATTGGTGTTTCGATGCGCTCATTGGAATTGCGGTTCTTAATTTTATACGTGACTTTCTTAGACTGATTAAAGTCTTCTTGTTTAAAGCTGGACTTTTAAACTTTGATGAATTGTGGCTCAGAAGATTCTGATGATTTAAATACGTTTGATATTTAAGTGTTATCATTACAGTATATTCTATCCTATAGTATCCGCTATATACATATACATATCTATATTTGATACCCTAACAGTAGGGTAATGTTCGGGCATCAAATATAGGATACTAGCGGATGTCACGTGGTTTCACCCGCATAGTTCCCGTTTCCGTCGGAGTACGGGGATAAAATATAGCTTATGTTACTCGTTGATAATGTAGCTATCCAATGCTGAAAGAATTTTTCAAATCGGTCCAGTAGTTTTTGAGTTTATTCATTACAAACGAACACACACAAACACAAACATACAAATTGTTCCTCTTTATAATATTATAGTGTACATTAAATAATAAAATAAGGTACCCGTTAAGTAAATGGCTGAATACCGTACTAATGAATTTGGTATTGAAAAAGTCAGACTTTTACAAATAAACAATAAAAACTCATTTATTGAAGACACGTGAAAAAACTTCAATCACAATGAAAACCTCACAAAAACACAATAAGTACTTTAATTTAACCACAATCACAAATCAGGGGAAAACTTTTAACAAAGTTTTAATTTAAAGCCACTGTTCTTTTTTTCCGAATATCGGGGGGATAAAAAGATACATTTGTTCGTAAGGGTAGGAGAGGGTTAAACGGCTATTTCCCTTCTTTCTATTGAGACAGATTTACACAATGCCCAGGGCCAATGGGCTTTCTGAGACGATATTTTTATATCTTTATTGGGATCTTGCAATATAATAAAATATGTTTGTGAAAAATAGTGGCAATTTGAATGTCAACTGTAGGGGTCGCCGGAAAAGGAAGTAATGGCCACGAAATATTATGGAATAAGATAGGAATGTCTATTGAGAATAAGCGTTTTATGTATCTACTAGCTGTGCCCGCGACTTCGTCCGCTTGGAATAGTGTCTTTGGATAGCATTTTTAATTATATTCCCTATTGTTATTTTACATCCTTTTTTTCTTTAAGGATGGGAATTCATCAAATGACTTCTGCCGCTCTGGGTGGAGCGGAAGGGCGTGTCAGACTCTTACTGACTAAAACCCATCCGTGTTCCTTCTAAAGCCCTTTGCGTCCTAAGGCCGCGGTGACTCTTTCGAACAAATTCCGCAACCCTGGCAGGCTCTGGCCCTAGCGGGCCCCGTCTTCTATGCTGACATCTCTTTGAGGGTAAAACTTTTACAAAATTTTAATTTCATATTTATTTATATCGAATCAGCAGCCTAAAAAATAAGTTTCAAGGTTCTAGCTCTAAAAATAACGATACTTCCATACAACTTTTCATCCCCACCTTTCAACCTCTTACAACCCTTTTTCGCATTAAAAGTAGCCTATGTCCTTTCCCAGGCTCTAGACTTATATGCACCAGTGTGTAATTTCATTTAAATCGGTTCAGTAGTTTTGGCGTGAAAGCGCGACAGACAGACAGAAAGAGTTACTATCGCATTTATAATGTTAGTAAGGATTAATAAGGATATTTGCATTGCTTTGGTAGCCTGAGATAAAATGTTTGCCTTTACCGTGTAAAAAGAAAAGCTATACCATATCCATAAGAAGCTATCCATAAGAATCTACCTTTCCGAATGGACAGTAGAGTCACTTTATTAATGTAATATTATTATTTTACTGAACTGTAAATGCTGACGTTCAAAAGTGCCGTTTAATGGCCTAATTGAAATAAACGTTTTGACTTTGACTTTGACTATACAGTAGGTTTTCTAGTTTTTCAACATTACATTTTAAACGTAACATAATAATCACATTTCTTGTATGTTCCTCTTAATTTCTATAAAGTTCTGTTAAAGCAGTAATAGAAATACATACTCTGGGAAAAGAAATCTTAATCGTCTACCTTAATTGGTTTATGAGATACAGCCTGCTGACAGAGTGTTAGACAGCGCAGGCTTAGTTAAAAGATTTCATTGTTTACCCTACCAAAGTATCACATATTCTAATCCAGAACCTTTACTATTTCCTTAAAAAAAATGAAAAATACTCAAGCCCAAACTCATAAACATATCCGAAATTCCTTCACAAATTCCCGATACTTTCGAAACAAATAAATAAGGACACCCCATTGAGTATCCGCAAAATAGAGTGGACGGGGGAAAAAATATCCGACCGCTAACAGAGCAACTTCCGAACTCGGATATTTATGGAGAGAAGGGGTGTTTTATTGCGCTGTGTTCCATTTTAACCCACTTGCCCCCGGCCGTCCACACTTTATAGTGCATTCAGACTGTAGAGTAGCGGATTTGGTTTTTTATTGTAAGTGGAGATGTTTGTTAACCCAAATTGTTTTTAAATAAATACTTTTTTGGCTATGTAACAAGAATTCTAAATATTTAAAGATGTTGAATTTTAGACAGTCATTTTTTTTTTACTATTGATAGGCACGCGTTTGGCCACTATCTCACCTGATGGTAAGCGAAGATGTGGTCGAAGATGGAGTACGCTCGCCTAAAAGTAACCTATTCACTCTTGACCCAAAGACTCCCAGGTTGTAGCTATCAGGAAACACAAACTCTGGCAGGGAATTCCACTCCTTAGCTGTCCGCACAATGAATGTGCTCAATTTCAAATCTTATTTATAACTAACTTATCCCGTGAATTTGCCATTCTGTTCTATTCGCCATTTGCAAGACCTATCCCATAGAAACCATATTTTTTTCGCTTCATGTAGCTTTAAATACTGAAGGAATTTTCGTAATCGGTTCAGCAGGTAAGCCCATTACCTCCAGGGTTGCGGAATTTGTTCGAAAGAGTCACCGCGGCCCTGGAACGCGAAGGGCTTTAGAAGGAACACGGATGGGTTTTAGTCAGTAAGAGTCTGACATGCCCTTCCGCTCCACCCAGAGCATTCCAGAAGAAGTCATTTGATGATTTCCCAACCTTAAAAAAAAAGGTAGGTCCATTATCTACTACCATTGCAAACAATTTTACCAGTTATACAATTTCGATTCTATATAGTTTAGATTTCCGCCATCAATATATTTTTTTTCAATATATGAACCAAAATATTTTCTTCATAAAATAGAACTTGCATTAGATTACACATCGGTGTGATACACAGCCACTTTATTCGACGTTTAGAAAAATAAGTTTTTTTTTTATCTCTGTATTTATTCGACAGCGCCCTTTCCCTCGGTCCGATAAGGTGATGTTCATAGATACTGGCGTATTGTTTCGCTAAAACACCATCAAATTTGGCAGGTCATTCTCTTTTTATGGGATCGTGTGATTTGTAGAACGATATTGCTGAATGATAACTTTTGGATTTTTTGTTTCGTTTTCAGACGACTGTTGAGGGATGACCTAACTTGCTAAGTTTTGAAGATACCTTATCTACTGATTGCGTATTAATTAACAATTTTTTAAAACATCTTCTAAAAAAAATTTTTTGGATCCGGTTTCTGATAAACATTATTTGATAAACATTTTTTGTATTAAATTATATGTTTTATCGTGATTGTAATTAAAAAAAAATATTTTTCTTTTTTTAAATGTGAATATGGACCTTGTATGGTCTGCAATAAAGATTTTTATTTATTTATTTATTATCAGTGTGGCTTCCGAGACAGATGCAACGCAATAATACAACGACTTGATTTCATGGAAAATATTTCAAAATTGCACTATAAATAAACCAATTTCTATGCGAAAGTGCCTTTAGATCGTCTCGTTGCTGCATTGTCGCATCGAACTAAACGTTTCCAAACGTCTTTTATAATGGCACAGCAAAGGAGTGGAACTATCTGCCTGCGTCTGTGTTTCTCAAGGCATACAACCCTAATCTCTTCAAAATGAGTGAACAGGCTTCTTCTGGGTAAGCTCGCTCCATCGTCAACTTTGTCTTTGTAAACTATGACCTAGACTAGAGTCAAGAGCAAACCCATATAAATAAAGAAAAAAATAAGAACTTGTGTTTGGGAGCCTTAATTCTCCCTCTTAAAGTTTTTCAAACTAAGAAAAGGCATGCATTAGGTATGATAATTATAAGTTCAGGGATCTATGAGCTTGAGATAATTTGCACAAAAATTGTTTTTCCTCTCTAAAAACTGCTAAGTCTATAAAGCTGAACCTACACATAGGATTATTTTATAACGTCAGCAACCGCTAAGAAAGGATTTTTGAAATTATGCCCCTAAGGGAGAAATCATAAGTATACTTTTGATTATAAACTTGAAACTTAGCAAAACCTCAAACCAACATTTTAAGCATCTATTTATTTATTTATGTACACAAAATATACTTAAAAACAGAAAATTTTTATACAAAGAAAAGAGCACAAAGGTACTCAAAAAATCAAAATCAAAAGTCATTTCGTCAAAATTCTACATAAAGACAGTCCCCCAAAACGCCCGTCCGCCCGGGAAGAAGAAGTAGCGGTGGGAACTACTTATTTCATTAGAAATTTCTTCCAGCAGACCTGCGACAGGAGAGTGGAATAAGATATGTAGACACAGTGTGTAAAGAGACATAGAAGGAAACTTAAAATAGACTATACTAACATAACTGAAACATAGTATTGTCTAATAAAAAATATATTAAAGTACAATAAACATATAAACAAATATACACAAATACATTTAGCTAAATACATAATTATAATAAAATAATACATCCCTATTATAATATATACCTAGTGGATTAAATCTCATCATACACCAAACCAGAAAACTTCCTAAATATTTAAAACCCAACAAAAACAAGCACGAACAACCACTTTATCTCACGGATACATCGACACTAATGCGGAAAAATAAATCCACCCCCATTCCCGAAGGGGTTGATAACACTCAGGCCGTCAATAGCCAACGATTTGCCACTACCCCTAAATTGGGCAGAAGACGTGCCCGCTTGGGTCCACAGACTCGTTCGAGGATAAAAAATATCTTCGAATCAGTTGGAGATTGTTTTTGAGATGACCTTGTTTGGGGTCCGATGGTGGCCATTTTGGAAAAATGTTGGGTTATCAATCTTTGATGTAAGATGTCAGGAACGTGATGAAATTTTGCAAGCAGAGGCGTTAGGCAAAGTACCATTGTATTATCGAATGCGACTGTCCAAAAGTAAACGATTGATCACGTGTCAAAGTCAAAGTCAAAACGTTTATTTCAATTAGGCCATTGAACGGCACTTTTGAACGTCATCATTTACAGTTCAGTAAAATAATAATATTACATTAATAAAGTGACTCTACTGTCCATTCGGAAAGGAAGAATTCTTATGGAGAAGAACGGATAAGAAACTCCATAGTTACTCTATTCAAATAATGATTTTACAAAATTTGGTATTAAAAAAATAATTTAATATTATGTGAAGACGATACACCCAGAGTATGCTACTTATAGGAATAAAGTATTACCAGCAGAGGATTCATTTTCTAAAGAAATTTAGGTAAATGGTAACTTTTGACGTTTTGACAATCGCCTTTACCACGCTACTTCTGACAGAATGTCACTTGTTTAGAGCCTCAAGCTATGCAATAGTCATTCGAATTGTGAAAAAATAATAATAAAAACAGAGTAATAGAATTTATAACAGTGAGATAAGTGCCCCTGTCTACATAACCTAGACATCTTCGATCTTCAATATTTATGTTCTTCCAATGAGAAGCTACCCCTTACACACGTAAAACCATTCAGTAAACACCAATATGTTCAGTGTTGACCTAAGAAAGAAAGAAAGAAAACTTGTTTATTTGGCACACACACAGACACACATTGTAGATACAAAAAAAGACAGCTTAATTTTAAAACAAAAACATTGTATGCCCCGCGGCTGCGCCAAATCAGTGCTGCATTTAAGATATAACGTTTACTGAGGTTAATTTTGCTGAACTGGACCTAAGTTCAGCAAAATGAACCTCAGTAAACGTTATATCTTAAATGCAGCACTGATTTGATTGACTATCATGAAGTAGCCCTTAACCCTATACTTCGCGAAGAATTCTAGGTGTTTTTTTTTAATTTTTTTTTTCTTACCCTGTTTTTGACATGAGCAAGGAACTTGTAAAAAATAATAAAAAAAATCCTACGTCTATAGTTATTGTAATATTGCATGTGTCTTAAAATGCACATTGCCAGGGGGTCTGATAAACAATGGAAAAGAGCGTGTGTGTCCCAGAAGGCACATTGCTGTAGTATGTGAAAAATAAAAATCCAAGTTCATAATAAAAATAAATGTTTATTAAGTCTTGAGGAACAATATTCTTAACTCTAATTATTTTAACAAGTCTTTAAGAATCACATAAGTTATACTTGAGATCACAATTTGAGTAATTAAGCTTAAAAATTACTAAAAAAGTTTACTCTCATTTGAGACAACCTCTGCGTGAGCACCGCGATAGCGTTTTTTCAAATTTTTATCTGTTGGAAGCTTTTTTTCTGCGCCGCGTAATCGGTTTTGTCGTATGGTTCCCAAGGAAAATATGCCATATTCGTGTCTCAAGTAGTGAATCAGCTCGAGTGACGTGAAAAAGTTGTCAAAATAGAGTACACAACAAGCTGGTGATTGAATCGACTTTGATAGAGCTATCACAACTTTTGCTCCCAATCCCATACTGTTCTCATGTTCAGAAAACTCGTGAAAGCGAAAAGTGTCCTCACCACCATATACCAAAAAATCGTAGACAATCCCCGATATACCAGCACGAACAAATATTTTAAACCCCCACTTTCGAGGTTTGTTTTTGATATATTGTTTACGTGTTCCTGCTCTGGTGCCCTTGTAGGGAACCATCATTTCATCGATGCTAAAGCGATTTTCTTCTTCAACTTTCAAGCAGTTCTGGCGAATTCCTTCCAAGAACGGTCTGATTTTGTAATAACGGTCTCCGTCGTCTTGTAGATTGTCTGAAAAGTGAAGGTACCTTCGAACTTGTTGAAATCGTTTCAATGGCATTATATTGGCAATTTTTTCATATCTCAAACCTTGGGACCAGTAATCAGTATAGGCAGGCAAATTGACGACACCCATCAATGTGTTAATTGCTATGAAGTCTTTTATTTCATCAGCTGTTACATTGAGCGACGTGCCTTTCGTTTGCATATGATATAAATTGGTTTGTTCTACCATCAAGTCTATCAGATCGTCAGATAAAAATAATTTGAAAAATTCCAATGGTGATTTATTTTCCGTAGACATATCCCAAAAAACTTTATCTTCTATTTCTGCTTTACCCCGGAATCTCTTACATGTCCACTTTACATCCATCTTTTTCAGTTTGACTATCTTCTTCTTGACTATCACTTTATTGGCTTTCCTTGATCTGGTTGCAATTAACGGGGATAAAACAGGAGTGTTTAAAGATGTACCAGCTAAAGGTGAGAAAGGTTGAGTTCTAGGTGAAGGTGTAATTTGGGTGCTAAGCTGAGTCTTTTTTGCAGCAGGTGTAACTGTAGTCAATGCTGGAGGTGGCGTTGGAGGTATTTCGTCGACGCATAGAATAGACGGAGATGTACAAGGAGATGGTATAGTCAATGGTCTAGTCTGACTATTAACTTTTTCTTTATTTGATTTCTTTGTTACAGGCAGAGACAGAGCAGGCGAGCTTGCCGATGATGTAGAAAAATGCGGGAGTGATTGAGTGTTAGGATTTACCTGTAAATCAGAATGCGAAGCAAGTGGAGATGGGATGGCTGGTTGATGAACATGGGTGGTTTTCTGATTCAAAGTTATTGGTCCAGACGGAGAGTCTAAGGTTGTAAAAACTTCACAGAATTCATTCTCTTCATCTGACAATAAATGCAGATTTTCTAATGAAGATGGTAAGGATGGAGTCCCTGAGCTTGTGTCCGAGTCACGTCTGCGGCCATAATTAGGAATATTACGATGAATCGTTAGTTCATCTCCTGAGGAATCACTATTCTCTGCGCCAGATCCTGCTCTTGCTTTGGGGACTAACGCTAGTATTTTATGTCCTCTGGTTTTGTACTGAAAATAAAAATTTGACTATTGACTTTTCATTACTATTAATTACATACAATAAGCCTATTGCAGCCCGCTACTGAACGTAAGCCTCCTCCATTTACAATTATAAGTACCTATTAAGTGATCTGGCAATGTGCATTTGAATGTACACAGAATGAGGAAAGTAGAAATGCAAGCAAGCTGGCAATGTGCATTTGAATGCACACAGAATAAGGAAGGTAGAAATGCAAGCAAGCTGGCAATGTGCATTTGCGGACACATCAAGAAATAAACAAATATTTCGATATCAAATTACGCCCATCGTTACGAAATATTAGCAATCATCAAACGCAAACACATTCAAGAGTAGATTAAATAATAAAATGTAAGTTTTAGCGATTATAAATAAGTATTATAATCGATTTTTACCTTGTTAGTCATCGACGTGTGCGCACGCTCCGCCATTTTGACGCCGACTGACAACCAGTGTTGCCAAATAACACTGATTCTTTTTTGGGACATTGGTAAGACATTTACGTATTCAGTGGTAGTAAAATAAAACCTAAATACTGCAGCGTCTGGTCGCTATATTTATTTTCTGAATGTGTGCATTGTAGTGCACGTTGCCAAGTATAGGGGCAACCCTTTAAAATACTTCTAAATCCATTTAAATCAATAGACAGATCCCTTCTCAAACAGAAAAAAATCTCCCCAACCGAGCCGCATCAATTTGGCCCCAAATGGGCACGGCCACATTTCCACCGGCTTATAAGTTTCCTACCAGCTAACGTTGTTAGTCTGACCACGACGCTCCCACGGGTAAGATTTAGCTATAAATTGCCCAAGTTAAGTGATTTCCCCCTTTCAATCTTTCAATGCCTCGGCGAATATTTTTTATGTGGGCAGCTTCATAATTTAGTGGGTTAAGATCGATTCTTTTTGATGGTGTGTTGTTTATTTTGTTTAGTTTTTGTTAGTTAGGTAAATCTTGTGTTAAGTATACATAGGTACGGTTGAAAGAGTTAGTGTTATTTTATATTGGGCTTTAGCGACGGTTCACCGGATGAAAAGCGGTTATTGCTGTCTGAAGACATCTTCAATCTACCAAAAGATTTTTGGTAAAATCATTATCTGCCTAGCCTTTTCCCAACTATATTGGGGTCGGCTTCCAGTCAAACCGGATTCAGATGAAAACCAGTATTTTACGTAGAGCGGCTGCCTACTAGATTTCCATAACCCATTAACTGGGTTGCCAAGAACTACCGTGTTACCCGTGTCAGATTTAATGGCTTCTGACAATCCATAACGACTGTCAAAGATTTACAAATGACAGCCGGGACCAACGTGCAACGGCTTAACGTGCTTGATCAAATAAATATTGAACAAATATTTATTTTTATAATTCCATGATCTGAAATGATTACTTGATCTGCACGGTCAATAACTTTAACAGGATTGTTGTTGATTAAAATAGTACCACAACACGAATTAATGTAGTTAGTCTCGAAAAAAAAAATGGATTTTTAAAACTGACGTGATGATTGTTTAAAACGTCAAAGAATTGTCACAAGGTGATTCCCTTATATTTATTTCTTTTATTATTCATGTACACACAGAAATGTAGTAATAAATAACATTATAATTATGAGTACAAAGAAAGTGCTTATTTCTAACGAAATTTCTTCCAGCGGACAAACAGTTACATTTTGACTTTTCACAAAACTATCAGAAACACCTCTAGCTGTCCCGCATTCTGAGAATCCATCATCATCATCATATCAAGCTACATATACATAGGCCTCCCCCAAAAGGGTGGTTTGCCATAATCGCCACGTCTGACAGGCGGGTTGGCGATCGCTGTGTAGCTGTTGCAATGCACAGAGAAAGCTGATGCCCATTCTCTGGTGAGTCCCTTAGTCGCCTCTTAGGACACCCACGGGAAGTGATGGGATGGTGCTATTCTTTTACGTCCGACACCATTCAGAGAAGTATTATTGAGAAAGAAGTATTTGACTTTAAGTCTCGCTGAGATGATATTGCGACTTGAATTTTTACGCTTTTTAAGTACGGGAATCGGCCTTTGAACGAAAGTATAAAATGACGCATTATCCGGTTTTTTTTTTTTTTAAGGTTGGGAAATTCACAAATGACTTCTTCCGCTCCGGGTGGAGCGGAAGGGTGTATCAGACTCTTACTGACTTAAACCCATCCGTGTTCCTTTTAAAAGCCCTTTGCGTTCCAGGGCCGCGGTGACTCTTTCGAACAAATTCCGCAACCCTGGCAGGCTCTGGCCCTAGCAGGCCCCGTTCTCTATGCTGACATCTCATTATCTAGAGCCTTAGGTTGGCATTAGATTTACGTTTCCCGTCGACTTACCAACTTAAAGTAAAAACAATTTACAGTACTACTCCCCGAAGGTCATCATTTCATATTTCCAGTATGCATGTCATTTCTGATGGCATGTGGACGTGTGACCTTAGCCTCTATGGTAATGCAGGAAGGAACGCCGCGTTATCAGCCGGCTTGACAACCGGATCGCAGATTGATGTTTCCTGAGCTAGTGCGGTATGCACTTTGTTTTAATATAGCTCGGCGATTTTTAGTTCTTCGGGTCACATTTTGCACCTAACCTAGTATCATTGTTAAGTAGATATATGTCCCAGATTGGGTTTATAAACAATGGCTGCTAAAATGTTTAAAGTTTACAGTTGTTTAAAATTGTTTGACACTTAAATTTTAGTCTAATATTAGCTTTTGCCTGCGATTTCGTACGCGAATAACGTTTCCAAACGTCTTTTATAATGCGCACAGCAAAGGAGTGGAACTCTCTGCCTGCGTCTGTGTTTCCGAACGCATACAACCCTAATCTCTTCAAAATTAGATTGAACAGGCTTCTTCTGGGTAAGCTCGCTCCATCGTCGACTTTGTATCTGGTATCTATGACCTAGACTAGAGTCAAGAGCAAACACATATGAAATAAAAAAAAAGAATATCCCATTTTTTCTCGTTCCCGTATAGCCTTTCTCATGAATGTGGCTATCATAGACTAAAATAATTTTCCAAATCCGACTGGTACTTCCAGAGATTAGCGTGTTCAAACAAACGAACTCTTCAGCTTTATTATATAAAGTACAGATTGAAGTGCTATAAATAGTAATCATGGCTCATATTTATCTAGTGCTTGGAAAAGTTCTTGAAACATAATGATGAACCGTTATCGGTAAAGCGAGTTTAGACCAAGTTTTGGCCATTATTCTTAACATGATTGATTACATATAATCTTCATTTTCTTTGCAAAGGAATATATATCGTATATATAATCATTAGTTTATAGTAAATCTTTGGCTGTTGCTGACTATGGTACGCTAGTTCAAATATCTAAGTAGTTTTTTTTATCAGCTCTGGTTTTTTACTTTGACTTTGACTTTGACTTTGACTTTCCAAATTCATTCCAAAATACAGAAAATAAATATTTCTAACGAACTCAATATAGCTTTTGCACTTATTCTCCATAAATATAGCAAAACGATTAGGAATGGTTAAACAACATCTGCTTGAGCTATTCATGTTGCAAAAACTTAGGTATTATTTTTAACACAGTAAAAATGTACGTTATCAGCGAACAATTTGTATGTATACAACTCTCCCTTTACTGAGTGACTGACAGATAACGCACAACCGGAAGTCGTAGAAAGCTAAAGTTTTGCATGTAGGTTCCTTAGGGAGTGTAGGGGAGCACTAAGAGAGGATTTCCCGAAATTTCTATGGGAACGGGAAAAAGCGGGATAACTAGCTTTTTTTCAGATAACTAGCAGTTTTAAAACTAGTAATTTATAAAATTCAAAAACGTTTTGAAAAAAAGATGTCAAAAGTAAATATTACCAACTACTAAGTCCACGGCAACAGATAAATAGTTATTTTTTTTAAACTAGTGTGATATATTTATCTAACATAGTGTACCTACTTAATCATGTCGGAAAACCAGCCTCTCAATATCCAACTGAAACATCTATATGCAGACACAATTCCATTCAAAAAGGCCCTGATAACGTTACTTTTGTCTCGTCACCCATTATTCCATTTCCTGGTTACTGACCCAGATAATAGTTGGGCAACCCAATACCTTCTGAATCTTTTGTCCAGCTGAAGCATTGAAACAACTTGAATACAGTTAGCCATGTATGACCGATACGGCGTGTGAGTTGTTCTTGTTTTATTGAATGGACGCTTAGATTGCTGTCGGTACCTGTTTGGTGTATGGGGTGATGTTATAACCTTACATGAACAAAAAATAATTGGTTGTCTGTAAATTCGGTTTACGGACGATAGTTTAACGTGACAACGTCATAACAAAACATTGATGAAATGATCGTAACGTTACAATGAGTCATCCTTTTTCGTGCGTGCATCGATTTCTTAGACGTTGTCACGTCAAAAAAATAATTGTAAACAGTTGTAAATTTTTGTATAGAGACTGCGCTATAGGTACATTGTGAACACAGGGTACAATGATGTTTTATAAACAAACAAAAAAAAAAAACAAAATCAAAATCGGTTCATCCGTTTGAGAGCTACGATGCCACAGACAGATACACACACAGACACGTCAAACTTATACAACCCCGTCGTTTTTGCGTCGGGGGTTAAAAATGTTTGGCCCAGAGTTCCAGAGTCATAGCATTGATTGACTTATTTAGGTAAAAGTAAGTTTCAAACATACAAAACCCAGCTGTAAATGGGTACTTCCCAATATTCGAGAAAAAAAAAATTGTTATAAACTTTGACATTACGCCTAACACCATATCGTCAGCTGTGGGTGTTACTTAACGTCAATTACAAACAAAAAAAAAAATCTAAGTAAAAGGTTGTTTTTTTTCTCGCAAACAGGTAAACAGTTCTATTGTCAACGCCTCGCAAACATTAAGTTGGCTTCGTATTGTCAACGTCTACGTTTTTTTTTTATTGTTTCAAGTTAATTTTTGTTTTAACTTAACAACGCCTCCTTGCCTTTTTTTCAGGGTCATTGCTCTTTTTTAAATTAATGAGTGTTTAAGTTTTCTTGTGAAGCCTTTTTTGAAGTATGTTACAAAGTATAGAACTCTATGTGAAAAACAGATCAAACTTCAAAGCAACAGTGAAAAGACATTTATTTATTTACTAGCTACCGCCCGCGGCTCCGCCCGCGTTAATGTCAAAAATTATCCCAAGGAACGTACTCTTGGGACAAAAACAATATCTATACCAAACTGCATCAAAATCGGTCCAGCCGTTAGCGCGTAAAGAAGTAACAAACATACACACACTCACAAACTTTCGCCTTTATAATATTAGAGTGATGTGATTAAACGGTTAACCAGTGTCCAGGAACTCCACGACCTCATCCCACCGGCCCCCTTCTACCATCGGACATCTAGACGAACTGCAAGTTACCATCCCTACCTTGTTGCTATTCCACCAATTCGCACCAAACGTTTCCAAACGTCTTTTATAATGCGCACAGCAAAGGAGTGGAACTCTCTGCCTGCGTCTGTGTTTCCGAACGCATACGACCCTAATCTCTTCAAAATTAGAGTGAACAGGCTTCTTCTGGGTAAGCTCGCTCCATCGTCGACTTTGTCTCTGTCATCTATGACCTACACTAGAGTCAAGAGCAAACCCATATTAAAAAAAAAAAAAAACCAACAGCTAATGTATACAGCGTTTCTTATAAATACATAACAATAGCATTACGTGATTAAGCCTATCTATCTATCTATCTATTGGGGTATGGTTTCCGCACTTAGTCCTGATATTGGACCATTGTGCGTGGGCCATGGCGGCCGTCATTCCAACCAGCCGACCTCCCTCCAGAAGCAGATCAGTCCTCCTAAAGAGTTCAGGGTGTCTGTGAGTGAATTTGGTGTTCCTATCGTTTGTCTACGTATATCGGCGACGCCTGTGCACTCAAGGAGCACGTGCGACACCGTTTCCTCCTCCTCCATGCATGCTCTGCACAGAGGACTGTCTGTTATACCTAGTGTGTGGAAATGCTTATTCAGTGAGCAGTGTCCGGTGATGGTCCCCGCCACCATTCGCAGGCTGCCCCTATCCAGTCGCAGAAGGCGCTTGGT
>NDFZ01005060.1:217268-243442 GCA_002192655.3 Mamestra configurata | reverse complement strand
TTATCTGGTTTCTTTAGTGCGCCGAGGGTGCGGTCCTGTTCAGTTGATAGGATTTTCCTTACTCGGGCGGCTTCGTTGTTTGATTCTATGGATTCACAGAATTTCCGCCAAGCAGTTTTCCTGGCGATTCTGATTTGTTTCTTAAATGTGTGTTGGGTTTTTTTGTACGTTTCCCAGTCTACAGGGAGTCTAGTGTTCTTTGCTCTATTGAACTGTTTGCGAAGTGTACTTCTGAGTTTTTTAAGTTCTGTGTTCCACCAGGGGTTACCCTTACCCTTGGTGTGTGATGCTGTTAGTTTACAGCACGTGTGATATGCTTCGGTTATGTAATCGGTTAGTTTTGTTACCGTGTTTTCTAGTTCTGTGGGGTCTGTGATTGGAGCTTGGTGCAGCTGGTGCCCATTTAGCAGAGAAGCTAGGAGGCGTTTAAATTGAGGTATATTTGTTCGGCGCGGATTTCGCTTGGGTGCAGGCTTTTTTGTGTTGGCTACTAGTGTGAAACGAATTCTCCTGTGGTCAGAGCAAGAGGGTTCGTCGGATTAAGCCTATACACTATATATACTGTAAGCTGAGATAGGGACCATTTTGGCCTCGCACAGATAATTATTTTATTATACTGTTTAGTTATTAATTTTATTTTACTGATTTGTTTGTCTTGTGCGAGTCCCAAATAAACATTTTTTCTTTCTTTCTTTTCTTTCTTTATACAGTCGCCAATAATAATACGTGACCCAAGGGCTGGCTTTTACCTTGGTCAAAGAATAAGCATTGCCATACAACGTGGCAATGTCGCCAGTCTTTTGGGTACACTTCCAGTCGACAGCGATGCGGATGAATTTTTTGACGCCATATTTTAGGGTTTATTTAGTTAGTAGATTTAATTTTATTTCTAGTGTATATAGTTAGTTAAGTATTTATTGTCGCCAATAATAGGTTAACCAACATTCAAAGTAAGTTTACAACACATATTTAAGATATTAAAATTTGAAATGTAACAACATAACTAGTAAATAAAATAGTGTAATAAGTGTATATATAGTAAATAGTTGTACATCATGTATTTAATAAAAAATATATATTATTTTACACATTTATTAAAAAAAGGAAATTAAATTAAATAAAAAAGAACATTTTGTTCTTTTTTATTTAATTTAATTTCCTTTACTTACTTTACGACTTAATATTATTCGATAAGTTATAAAACAAAATGATTATCATCTAGGCTCGCCCGAAATATCGACATCTTCTAGTCTCGTTCGTTTATCAAAAACGAGCGAGACTAGAAGATGGTTCTAACAAAGTCAATCTGCCGTAATCTTTTCCCGGGTTCGGGCTACGGGCCGGAAGGCCCCCACATGGTGGACGGATGACCTGCCGGTCGATTCTGTTAACATGTCGAAGTGAAGGCTTGGGTGAAGTGATCACGAGGTGAGCTGTCAATCCATATAATCAAGATGGAATGACGGTTAACTTCGTGATCACGTGACATCTTGATTATATGAACTGGCAGCTCACCTCGTGATCACTTCACCCGAGCCTTCACTTCGACATGTTAAGGTACAGAATCGAACGGCTGGTGAGGCTCGCGGGTATGCGATTATAGTAACGACACTTGGGGGAGGCTTATGTCCAGCAGTGGACGTTTTTCGGTTGAAATGATGATGATGGTGATGATGGTTTACATTCTTAATGGCTGCAGCTGTATCCCTTTATTTTACTTGGCACGAATGCCTATCTGACAGCCCCAACCCAGTAATTGGGTAACAAAATACCCTTTCACAAGACTCGTGTCGGAGTTCTTGGCTACTATACTACTCGAAACGACTGTTAAAGATATACAAATGATAGCGGGGACCAATAGTTTCACGTGCTTTCTGAGGCACGGAATCTTGGTATGTTAAGATGGTTAACCGTTCACGAAATGTTCTAAGACAACAGTGAAGGGGCCATCCATCTAGTACAATACCATTTATTTATTTTTTAATTATGAGTAATCATCAAATGACTTCTTCCGCGGAAGGGCGTGTCAGACTCTTACTGACTAAAACCCATCCATGTTCCTCCTTAAGCCCTTTGCGTTCTAGGGCCGCGGTGACTCTTTCGAAAAAATTCCGCAACCCTGGCAGGTACAATACCATATTAATAGTAAAAGAAGAAAGATAGAAAAAGCGTTTAATTGACGGAAACAGTGGCTTATACAGATTGGGCAAATATTTATTTTAGTAACTAATGTACCTACATTTGCAATAGTACCTAATTCAAATATTTCCTTACATTACGAACAAGAAAAGATTCGCGAAAACTAAATCGCACTCAACTAAACAACACGCTGTAGCTAAGCGGGTCACGTCTCCGATTGTATATCTGTCACGCGACACGCGAGCATTGTCCGGGGCCGCCATCGTGACGGCCTGTTGACGGCCCGTCATTGTGACGGCCTCGCCTGGCCGCCTGTGGCCGCCGGTGGCCTGTGTTAGGTGGTTGGTGGTTGATCGGCTTCCGTTCGATGTGGTTTGGTTCGTAAGTAGTTCGATTTTGGTGGTTTTCGATTAGTTCGCTAGTTGTTGGCACGTGTTTGTGTTTTTCTTTCATTTTTTGGGTTAAGTCAATGAACCTAGAAACGAGAATGGCTAAGGCATTCAGTCCGTCATTGTCGAGGAATCAGTCAAGGATTGATTTAAACTCAATTCTTTATAATTTTTGCTCTTTTGGTTAAAAAAATAAATAAATCAGTACATTTTCCGCTCCTTTCTAAATTGTATACCTATTTGATATTTATTGGTATTGTATTTATGTATTTTATATTATATCTAATTAAC
This sequence comes from Mamestra configurata, assembly GCA_002192655.3. Lineage (NCBI taxonomy): Eukaryota > Metazoa > Arthropoda > Insecta > Lepidoptera > Noctuidae > Mamestra > Mamestra configurata. Next base: position 240,623 of record NDFZ01005060.1, on the reverse strand, counting down.
ATTATTTAGAACGTTTGTACACTGACAGCCTTAGATCTAACTCCTTTCGTTCAGTCCATCCAAAGATTGTCTGTACGAGGTGTACTATCAAGTATATAATAAGTAAAAAAAAATTGCTGAAAATCTGAATCAGCAAAATTGAGTTACCAATACTACTACCACGTGAACATAACTACTAACGGCCGGTCTCCACAACGTATCTACCTTTGACCAACTGTCAAATTAGCTACCAGCAGTAGCTGAAATGCCTTTCAAACATGACGTTTCAGCTACAGTTGGTAGCTAATTTGACAGTTGGTTAAAGGTAGATACGTTATTGAAACCAGCCGTTAGTCATTTCTGTCTTCTGATTAAAAAGTGTGATCAAACATGAACAAAAGCCAATAAATGGTGTTCTTTGAATACCAATAAATCATTACATATTTGAACTAAAACCCAATATACTATACCACTGTGATTTGGGAAGCATTCATTCCCATTTTGGTACTTATTCTTTTGAATTTTTCCAGAAAATTACAACAAATGTAGTGCTGAAATATGGCTTTGCACCAAAAAATCTTTACGAATCATCGATCAAAAAATATCTACCAATTTAAGACAACACAATTCACAGACACCAAAAACTTCAATTAATTTTACTCTCTTTAAAAAAATACCTATAAACAATATCATCCTTAATAAAAAAAACATAGCCGCCCAGGGATTAAAAAGAGAAAAATTAACATTTAAGACAAACAGCAGTTCGACTTGCGATCTCTCAAGAGTCTATCAATAATTAATCAGCCATCTCGTCTCGAAATTAGCCACCATTTGAGGGTTAAACAGTCTTGTGCAAAGAAAAAAAAAACGTATTTTTTGAGCAAGAGAACCCTGAGGGAAATTTTATATAGGAACTCGGTATCGACTGGGGACACAGCGATGTGTGTCGACTAGATGTGCCAAGACTGTTGTACGAAGAAATTCTGAAAAAAAAGTTAAACATGTTTTTGCTTTAAACGTTTCCAAACGTCTTTTATAATGCGCACAGCAAAGGAGTGTAACTCTCTGCCTGCGTCTGTGTTTCCGAACGCATACAACCCTAATCTCTTCAAAATTAGAGTAAACAGGCTTCTTCTGGGTAAGCTCGCTCCATCGTCGACTTTGTCTCTGTCATCTATGACCTAGACTAGAGTCAAGAGCAAACCCATCTCAAATATAAAAAAAGGTAACTAATAGATTGGTATGTATAAAGTATATTCAAAGATTCCAACTTGGCAACGCACTTCGTCTTCCCGCAGAGTTGGTTGTCAGAATAGTAAAACCAATATGCAAATAAGGAATATCTTTGTTAAACTTTAATGTATTTCTAACATTTAATTATCATCATCATATCAAAAACGTCCACTGCTAGACATAAGCCTCCCCAAGTGTCGCCACAACAACTGGTCCTGCGCGTCTCACATCCATCGGCTACCCGCGACCCTCACCAGCGGCCCATATTCTACGCTGCGTCGTCCGGTACACAACCGCCACTCCCGAACTTTTCGCCCTATCGACCATCTAATTAAAAAGAAACGACGAACTTAATTTTGTATTGACACTGTATAAAATGTACGAAAATAGCCTTTTGATTACACTCAAAATTGACACATCTGAATTAGGTAGAACTATAGCATCGCATCAACCTGTTGCCCAACCCAACGATGTTGGGATTGACTTTCAGTACAGCTGTATTTTACATAGACTGCCGATCTGACCTCCACAATCCAAAAACTGGGTAGTACACTAGTACAGTACCCAGTAGGTAAGACTGGTGACTCAATCTACTACATAACTACCGCATCCAGTTTCCCTACACCCACAACCAACCCTCCGCTATGAATTAATGAAAAATGAAATCGACTTGGCAAATTTAATTTTTTCTCAGCTCTGGACGTTTGAGGGCAATTTGACTGGTGATCAAGCCCCGTAACGATGCGATTTCAATGCTCATTCATATTGATTGCTTGTTTGAAGTCAAATAATTTTATTAGCTATGCTAATTCGACTTCAAAATTATTTGCGATGTTATTTGGTGAGTTGCGAGTTGAGATTTTAAGATTGCAAAAAAAATGCAGCGCAATGTTTTGGTTCGAGGGATTAAAGTTAATCGTTTATAAAAAAATGGTTCAAACGTGGAAAAGAATATTTATCAGAAACTATGACAGGTATTTATAAATAATGTTATTTGTGTTACAGCTTAAAAAAACTGTCGGTTTACATAAGAAATATTTTGGTACCACCACCGTCTCAATTGAAGTTAAAAACAAAAACTAAATAAAATGTATTCATTGTCACAGAACGGACATGCATACAAATTTCAAACAAGAAGTAAAATTCCTTAACGATATTATTACAACACCTACGCATTGCTAATTACCTACCTAAGTTGCCAACTTAAAAAACTACGTAGGCAATCACAATTGGAGAGCCTCTTATTACATGCAACATAATAAACTTATACTTTCGGTCCCAAATCAGTCTGGCAACTTAAAAAAAAACTACAAAGCATCGTTCACACACCCTCAGGCGAAAAACGTTGCCAATCTGTTGATTAGCTACTTTTATATTTTCGGGGGCGACATTAAACACAGATTAATCGCCCCCCAATCCCAAGAGGGGGGCGGGGGACGAATATTATCCTCGGAATTAATGACAGCTTAAATTTTTTAGTTAGCTTCAGGGCAGCGATGTGTAATGCACCAATTTAAGAAGATCTGTGAGTGTTTTGGTGCATCGCCTTTTTTAAATTCCCGAACTTATGCTATATTCTTCAGCTTGTTTGCTTATTTAACGTCACTCACTATTACTTAACCATTTGTGGTTTAAAAATAATTAGGAATCAGCACAGTATACGTGGACTAGAACAATGATAGTCCTTTGATATTCAGAAAAAGCAATGTACCGGTTTCTAGCAACTGGGCTGGAAAATTCCTTTAGAGTGCAAAAAAAATGTCAAGAAAATTTCTAAATAAAAATATAAAAAATCACTTAAAAATTTCGCACAGACCTTCCTTCTGAATTAATAATTTAAGTATTTGTCAAGCTTTACTATGCCCTGAAAACCAGTCCTATTTTGGCAATAAACTATGGTTTGACACGTTCTTAACTCCTAAGATTAAATTCAGAAAATGGCTTAGAATGTCATCAAATTACCATAGCAAAATGTCATCTTACGTTGGTCGGAATCAAAATCGAATATTAGCCGAAATGAATTCGTATCGAGACAAAAACTTTTGAATTTCGAACCGCTCCGGTCCCTAGCGTCTTGCATTTTACGAATTTTTATTTATGCCAGTATTTTTTAAACGTTAATTCGAGAGATGGATTTTAAAGGGTGGGGACAAGCATTCAATATTATCATTTGAAAGGTTGAATTTCGAATACTTTTAAAAAAGAACGTTGCGATTGCCATTTTGAAATATGTTTTTGTGGAGATGTATTTTATTTGAATTGTAAAGATAATAAGAATGTATTAATATTTTATGAAAAAGTTATTTATTGAGATGCTATTTGTTAGTAATATTTAATGTTATATGACAAGCCTACAGGTAAGTACTTATTAATTAAGTTTTTTGTAAGAGTCAAGCTCGTCCCTCGATCTTCGCCATGGTATCAGTATGTTATTTCTGCCAGTTTTAAATGCTTACTTGAACAACTCTAATGTTTATTGCTATATTCTGATTCTTAGTACGTACCAAATTTATTTCTCATAGCGGCTACAACACAAACTTAGCAGTTTCATCACTTAATTATTTTCTTCTTAAATTTTGACGTTCAAAGGTGCTATGGTCAATAAAAAATAAATTAAAAAAAACCGAAAAAAAAAATTATCAATTAAATTAATTCTTATCATCAATCATTAATTTTGATCGCCAATTCTTCCAAGACAGCTTTCAATCTGCAAAGAAATTAAGCCGATGGTTTCCATCCAGAGAAGCATTATCGTTAATCTTAAAACGAACGGACGAACGGAATAAATCGAGCATGAAAAAGAACATAAAAATTAACAAAAAAACAATAGAATTAGCATAGAAAACATCTGTGACGAAATTACTACCGAGAGAGATACTATTGGTTACTGTGAGTGGGGAGTGAAAAGAACTCGAAAGAGTTTTTTTATTAATGTTCAAAATATATAATATTGCGGAGTATCAAATATATTATATGCTTAAAAAGGTTTATATATGGCATGTGAGTTCGGAATCAGATGATAAATTTGTGAGTTTTACATTCTAGTAATGCTTTTAAGTACTTAATATAGCACAATTAAAGATGGTAGTAAGGATATCAAACTAAAGTGTATACTCATAATGTGTACACTTCTTGCTTTTTTAGGGTTGCAGACTTATTTATTTTGAGAGGAGGTAGAGGTATTTATTAAATATAAATAATATTTAAATATTATTTTAATTTAAATATTTAATCGTTTCGTACTGAAATATTTTATATATTAAAATATAGAAACCAACCTTCGCGGCTTTGCAGTTTGCTCACGTTACTTTAGATATTTACCTATCTATCTACCTGTATCTACATATCGATGTACCATTTAATAAAATCTGCAAACTCACTTTCGCATTTATAACCTCAAAGTTAGGATCCATAAGATAACTTTTTAGTTTGTAGCTCTTTTAATTACTTTTGGCATTATTTTCTATTCATGATTCGTTGAATTTAAAATTGATATTTGGATAAATATTTAATTTATTAAGGTAGATGTATTTGTGAGTTATAGTTTAGCTTACTGTACGGAACTACCAGGACTTCAGACCTAAACTAGCTAGCTATTATTTCATAAATTCTTTAAGATTTAATAATATACAGCGGATATCTCCGAAAATTATTTCAAGAAGCATATTTGAAGATCTATTAGAGTCTGCCTCTGCATGCAGTCTAAATAAATAAATCCTACAACTAAAAAAACCGATTTTTTACTTGCCACAAATGTAATTCCGATATGAATGATTAAGAGTAGTGCTAATAATGATAAAACTGAAGACTATTTATGTCTTTTTTAAAGAAAATTAGGTTCAGTATAGCCCAACTTTGCCCCATATCCATAAAAATACCTCGCAATATCAAACAGCTACATCGTAAAAATAAAAGCCTATGAACCATCGCCCAGCATTTTACTATCGAGAACAAAGAGTACCCCTCCCGTCCTCACCGCATTGATTCCTCAGATCTCACTCCCTCGGGAGGAAGTTCATCTCGTGAGCAATGGGCATTAGGCAAAATGGCGTATTCTCCCTTCTGTGTCACTCTAATGTTACTGAGGTGATGTTTTTGGTCATGGTCATTACGGGGCAAAATGCTTTTGGGTATGGACCATGTTTTAATGTGAGGCGTTGAAACTGTTGAACAATGTTGCACCACATGCTGGTCCTGCTCCATAGGACAATCAAGGGTGTAGACAAAATCAAACTGGTTGATTTATGTATTAACTTTATAGATATACTGTTTCTTTTTTGTGTTTTTATTTTTCTGTTGACTCACACACTGTTTAATTAATGGTTCCTATATTTGTAAATATGTGAGTACCATTTACCTAAATTTCTTTAGAAAATGAATAAGTTTACCTCTGCTGGTAATACTTTGTTCCTATAAGTAGCATACTCTGGGTGCATCGTCCTCACATAATATTAAATTAATTTTTGTATACCAAATTTTGTAAAATCATTATTTGAAAAGAGTAACTATGGAGTTTCTTGTCCGTTCTTCTCCATAAGAATCTACCTTTCCGAATGGACAGTAGAGTCACTTTATAAATGTAATATAATAATTTTACTGAACTGTAAGTGATGACGATCAAAAGTACCGTTTAATGGCCTAATTGAAATAAACGTTTTGACTTTGACTTTGAATGGGAAACACTACGTAGTTAATAAAAATCACAATTTAGTTCGTCTAGAAATTGTTACAATTTGAGCAGCACTTTCGATTTCCAGGTCGAATACAATGTTAATGTTTTTGTGTGGTTCTTATAGGAATTATATCCTTAAATTAATACACCCCAGAGTATGAATATTATACCGGTAATAAACTCGCCTGCTATAAAATATTATGGAACTTGCAAACAGACAAAATATGCGTGTAATTTACACGTCTGCTTACTTATTTGAGAAATAAAGGAAATACTGTTCGTATTTCGATATTTTTTATGCTTCACGCCTTCTTTGCCACACCTATGAAACTTTAGAAAAAAAGACGCATTTAAGTGACATTATCCTACTAATTTTATAAAAACGAAAGTTTGTAAGTATGGATGGATGGATGGATGGATGTTTGTTACTCTTTCACACAAAAACTACTGAATGGATTTTGATGAAATTTGGCACAATGGTAGATTATATTCTGGAATAACACATAGGATACTTTTTATCCCGGGAATATGTTCCCTTGGGATAATTTTCGGCAAACACGCGGGCGGGGCCGCGAGCTGCAACTAGTATCATAAATAAAGTGTAGTCTAAAGTCCATTATTTTGAGCATTTATACACGAAATTTCGGTAGCGCATGTATTCCCTTACATTATGGGCTCTTTGACAATCATTATCGCCACAATAATTATCCCCACTTTTTTTGAGTTCTCTGAGACAGGAAATATTTTTTTAGCAGTAGCGTGGCAAAGGCGATTGTGAAAACGTCAATAATGTATGGGATTAAAAAACAATGTCGAAACGCCACGTGACCACTAGGATGCCACTTCATCGAAGGAGGCTGGAACGCCAGAATTAACCAAGTTATCCAAGAAATCGAACCACGGTCGTCCCCAATCGGCAACCGACTTGCCATCACTCCAAGACACTTAAAAACGATACCTCAGTCACAGGGGGTGACTTTTAATTAGGGGTGACTGATATAAGATTTAACGACGGAATTAATGGATTTTTCCCGACTTCGCAGAGGCTAATTGTGCGTTTTACAGCTGCTCATTAGATTTCATTCGTTTTGTCGTTTGTAAGATTGATTATTTTATGGGTAAGTGACTCCAGATAGTAGGAATTTATTAATGCTTTTTTTTCAATCTGTAGGTGTTTCGTACGTCGGCGGCAACCTCTCGCGTCCGGCCCTGGTTGAATCCGTGGTCCGGAGCGAGGAGGCTTGGGAAGCGGTCACCTCCTTCTGCGAAGCAGTAATGCTAGCCAAGGAGGAGGCGGGCCGCGCGAGGGAAAGGCAAGGCCTTCACCCCAACCGCCGCTACAGGAGAAGACGCCCCTAGCGTCGGGAGCCGCAGGGCGATCCCCGGCCACCGTAGGCGCGGGCCTGCGGACGGCCAGCATTGGGTGGCTCGCCGTCCGATCACCACCAGGCCCGGGTCGATGGCGCGTTGTGTTTCACGCGCGCCTCAAAGAGATGTCAGCATCAAAGACGGGGCCCGCTAGGGCCGGAGCCTGCCAGGGTTGCGGAATTTGTTCGAAAGAGTCACCGCGGCCCTGGAACGCAAAGGGCTTTAGAAGGAACACGGATGGGTTTTAGTCAGTAAGAGTCTGACACGCCCTTACGCTCCGCCCAGAGCGGAAGAAGTCATTTGATGAAAACAAAAAAAGGAGTTTCGTACGTAGGACTGGGTTCCTACGGGCGGATCTGGGATTGTCGTTTGGAGGACTGAACCCCGCTGAGGCTGAGCAAACAAAACAATAAATAATATAAATTTATTATGATAAACGCAAAACAAGATCCCTTAGATTACTTTTCCTAAATTCCTCAAAGACTTCGTTAGGTTGTAGACAACCAAAGAAATCTGGGACTTGAGCCCCTTAGCCCCCCAAAAGCATGCCATAAAATGTATTGAAAACAAAATATATAACGTAAATTATACGTTAAGAAAATAGTGAAGGTCTTCATTTTATTAATCCCCTCAGTTTAACAAAATCGGTAGTGACACACGGACAGACAGACGGACAAGAGAGTGATCTTATAAGGGTTCTTTTATTACCTTTTGAGGCACAGAACACTAAAAAATAAGAATATCAATAAATGTAGGTGGGTCAATAATTTAATAATTAAAATAATTTCATTTTATTTATTTATTTACTTCGAACAACATTATCATCCATTTTGTTAGTAAAATAATAATAATAACTAGTATATAATGACAAATGGCAAAGACATTGGAAATGACAATTTGCTGATAGTGATGCGTTTTTAGTTTTGTTATAATTCTAGTTGATAAGTTATTTATCTTTGAGTGTTTCTGTGCGTCTTTTCTGGCAGAATAAACTGATTTTCTTTCTTTCTTTTACATAAACAAGGATAAAAAAAAACAATTAATGGAAGTATGTTAATGTTTTATTTAAAAAAAAAGTATTTAAACAGCTTTCAGTACAAGTAGGTTTAATTCAGAATAACCATTTTTTCAACTTTTACAGCCCACTAGCTGTACTAGTATAATGGACCAGGACTGATGGGCCAGAGTCGTTACTCTGGCTTGAGGACGGGCTTCGTCGCTGAGGGAGGCCTAGGAATCGCTGGCGTGACGACTTGGAGGCGTTCAGGACGGATTGGTCTGAAAGAGCAACACACCAGGAAGAGTGGAAGGCTACGAGGGAGACCTTTGTCCAGCAGTGGGATAATACAGGTTGCTAAAAAAACTAAAAAAAAGCTTCTACCAGCGGCTTCCCTCACGGAAAGACGGCAATCATCCCAAGAAAATATACTAGCGGAATTAAAAGCCCTATTTCCGGTCAAAGTCTACCCGTGTTTACCCAAGATGCATCGAAATCTGCTCAGCGCTAAGACGTGAAGAGGAAGACAAAACACAATAATCAACGTGACTGCAGTAGACATATTCAACCATTTAATAACAAGAAAATACGAACAAACAAATCAATATATTTCCTCAACGCTTAAGATCACCAAGAAACGTTGTCCACACAAACTAACCATTTCTTCTCATTACAAAACACAAAACACAATAATGAACCTGACTGTTACTGCAGTAGAAATATTTAACCAGTTAATAACAAGAAAATAAGAACAAACAAATCAATATATTTCCTCAACGCTTAAGATCACTGAGAAACGTTGTCCACACAAACTAACCATTTCTTCTCATTACAAACATCGCCAAAGCACAAATAATCGAAGTCGGGCTTCCCTTATTAACCACCCTCGGAAGGGAAGGAAGCCTCTATTAATTTATGTCTGCACCGACAGTAATGACACCGCAGTCGATTATGGGGAATATTGGAAAATATTGGCATTACACCCCATGGGATGTGAGCCGATGACGCGATGAGGCGAAGACGCACGGATCGGAGATTTGCTTTGTTTTGGGCAGGATTCTATATGTTTATTGCTGATAATGTTAGTTAACTTGTAGTTAACATTGGTAGTTTAAATAATCACGACTAGAGATGGATGATTTCTGTACATAAAAATAGTTACAGTTTGAAATTAGTTGAGAAATAGAATAATAAACGGTAATGACGCCGCAGTCGATTATGGGTATACCTATAGAAAAATATTGGCATTACAGCCCATGGGATGTGAGCCGATGACGCGATGCGGCGATGATGCACGGCTCCAAGATTTGATGATGTTGGTAATGATGTTAGTTTACTTGTAGTTATCGTTGGTGTTTAAAATCATCACTACTAAGATGACTACAAATAATACTAATGATGTCGAAAATGACGATGTATAAAATGAATGATTACAGTTTGAAATTGGGAAATACGTACTCAATATTTAATATACAGACAATAGAGTACAAGTCATCGAGTAGGGAGTTCGATTTCCGCACTTAGACATGTAGTGGGTCCATTTTGCGTGGGTGTATTGTCCAATATAGCCAGCCTAGCTCCGCCCAGAAGCACAGAAGCTTCCTGGGGGCGTCACAACCTTTTGGCTGACCGACCAAACTGTTCCAAGGACTTGTGCACGTTGAGAAGCTACGAGCTCGCATACCAAGATGACATGGGCTGCTGATTGCTTGGCCTCAAAGTTGCCTCTGCAGAGTGGATTGTCAAGTAAAGAAATTCTATTTAGAGAAGAATTGAGGGCTCGTATAGTTCCCTAAACTATGGGTACTGCTACCTAGTTACAGTACTTGTTATTAAGTATCAGTTTTTCTTTCACAGCTGGTGCGATTTTATTATTAGCAACTTTTTTTTTTTAAGTATGGGAAATCATCAAATGACTTCTTCCGCTCTGGGTGGAGCGGAAGGGCGTGTCAGACTCTTACTACTAAAACTCTACTCTTACTCTTACTGACTAAAACCCATCCGTGTTCCTTCTAAAGCCCTTTGCGTTCCAGGGCCGCGGTGACTCTTTCGAACAAATTCCGCAACCCTGGATTATCAGCAACTTGGATTTCTGTCTTGGATCTCTAGATTCCTATGTCAAAATCAATCCTAAAGACTCATTCTTTTGATCACAAATTGAACCCGTAATCGCAGTGATCCACGCAGCCAGTGCACCAAAAGTGCCAACAAAAACCTTCACGTTGAATATCCTATCGAAACCACCAATTTCCTTGTACCAAACACAGCAGAAGGTTATTGTCTAAGATTAATTATCACCAAAATAATAACGCCACATGTGTCCCATAAAACGGCATCGATGCACGATGGCACACGATGGTACACGATGGCAAAGAAATGCCATTAGCAAGGAGTGTTGTGAGCAGATAGTAAGTAATAACAGACGTACTCGTACAATGTTTAATGGAGACTTAGAGACACTGGATGTGGCTTGTTGAGATGGATATTGTTCTAAAATTTTGTTTTGAGCATGAGTTATAAATTGGTCCGTACTGTGAAAGAAAGAAATAACATTAATGTAGCACAAACTTCACGTATTCGTCGCATTTTGACCTATTTTGGCCACATAATGCGAAGGGGAGATAGCAGCCTTGAAAAGCTGAGGCCGATCGGCAACACGATGGTCGGACCAAGTGAAAGAAGCTATGTCCTCAAGCCAGTTCCAGCAGGTGGTGATGGTAATTTTGGACCGGAATCGATGGAGACAGATTGTCCGCTTAAAGGGGTCCAGTGACCCGGATCCTCAGTGATGAGAGACCGACTGAAGAAGAAACACAATCTTCAGGCACACAACACGTTTACAAGACAACAAGAAACAACAGGGAATGAAAAACAATGAAAATGTTTTGTTTTTTTTTTGTATTGGAGTAATTATTGGCTGGCTGGCAAGGGTCCTGGAGGCACTGGCTGCTCATGAAAAACAAATCAAATAAAGGAAAAACTTGGAGTCTGCCAAAGAGTGATGGAACGCAGCATTTTGGGCGTAAAAAGACAGGACATAAAATTAGAAACACCACTCTGCGTTCCAAAACGGGAATTATAGACGTGGGTAACAAGGCTGCCAGGCTCAAATGGGATTGGGCGGGTCACGTGAGCCACATGCACTGTGACCGTTGGGCAAAAGTCTCTACACAATGGGAGCCCGAAGATGGACGGCGCCGCCGAAGCCGGCCCGGAAAGAGGTGGCGAGACGACCTGGACGCGTAATATGAGGGATGGCGCGAGGTGGCGCAGGAAAAGAATACTTGGAAGGACTTGAGGGAGGCTTTTGCCCAGCAGTGGGACAGTGTAGGCTAAAACAAAGGGAAAAACCAATGTACCACTTAAACCTACTTAGATTCCGAGGAAATTGCAGTTCTTTTATTGTTAAAAAATCTTATAAAGAATATAAACAAGAAATCTTAAGCCACATCCAGCAAACACTACACCAATACGAGTAATAACAACAGCATGCTACATAAACGACTCTAACCCCGCACAGGAATATCACCCCCATACCCTTCGCACCCCCATGTAATAGGGTCGATAATGGCCTGTGTCCTACAGCAGTAATTTCTAATAAGATAATAGGTGCTCTTTCCGATACGGGTGTAATGATCTGGAATATGAGAATTGATGGGATATTGTTCTGAAGGGTATTTTTTGCCACTTTCAGGGAAAAAGGGATGGTTGGAAGTTGGTTGTGAGTATCTGTATGGATGTTGGACAGGTTTTATGGCAATAATGGACGAGGAACCTGACTCCAAGAGTCGATAGTCTGTTGCGGATTTTTAGTTGCGGAATTTGTTCGAAAGAGTCACCGCGGCCCTGGAACGCAAAAGGCTTTAGAAGGAACACGGATGGGCTTTAGTCAGTAAGAGTCTGACACGCCCTTCCGCTCCACCCAGAGCGGATGAAGTCATTTGATGATTTCCAATCCTTAAAAAAAAAGAATCGTCTTCCTAGCTACAACACTAGGAAGTGGTGACGGGCGGGCGTTTCGGGGGATTGTCTGTCTAACTTTGACGTTCATAAAGTGCTGGCACTCAGCCTAATTAGAATAAATAACTTTTGATTTTGGTTTAGATTTTTTGATTTTGATTAAGGAGTAGATACCTACAGGTGTCTGAGATAAATAACCTCAAATATTACTATTTTTCGTGTTAAAAAATGTAATATACTTTCTTTACATCTGTGACAAAACCAATAGAGCCAATCGTATAGAGTTCGTCTTAATGAGAAAATTAAGAATTCATGAAATTCTTCGAACAACGACTGTAAATTCTAATCAACCATTTGTTCGAACTTCCCATGATAGGCAACATCGAATGACTAGAGTACCCAGCAATAGGTGAATCCGGGTGATTCACTATGAAGCGACATCAAGAACTTAAAACTTTTCTCAAAGTCTGGCTACATATAGCAAACAGCATAGGAGTGGAACTCTCTGCCTGCGTCTGTGTTTCCGAACGCATACAACCCTAATCTCTTCAAAATTAGAGTGAACAGGCTTCTTTTGGGTAAGCTCGCTCCATCGTCGACTTTGTCTTTGTCATCTATGACCTAGACTAGAGTCAGGAGCAAACTCATTTAAAAAAAAAAAAGTACAAATAGTGATATTTAAATATCAAATTCACGATTATTTTTACGTTTTTCGTTTTTTCGAATTCGGAAAAATATCGAATGGTTAATATCCAACAATGAGCAATTGTGTTGAAATATGAATACCTAAGCAAGATTAAAAAACTAAAAACTATTTCCGGAATCCAGCTACAGATTCAACAAACAAATACTAAATTTAAAATCCTATGATTAAAACAAAATAATAACTTCAAACATAATTAAGCACTGTACACACTCATGGACATATTCAATTAAATGTAGTATTTTCAGAGAGGAATGGCTCGACTCACATCGAAGAGAAAATCCCTGTACGCCTGTACGGATTGCGCCTCACAGATCCGTTAATGTGTATATAGAAGGATTAGTGTTTGGTTTTAAATAAGGCGGGGTCTACAACGGCGGAAAACTACTAGGATTTCCTAGAGTTAAGATGATGAGATTCGACGATGAGTAATGTCAACGAAGAGTGTAATTGGTTTGGCCTGTCCATAGAATATTGATATTATAACTAACATGCTTTTTGATAAAACATGTGAGTCTAAACTTATGTGATATGAAAATGGCAAGCTCCGTAAGATTATAAAATAACCTGAGAGATTGTAAACTCTCGATAAATTTATTGTCAACTGAACACTTGGAATATATTTGTATGTATCAAAATTTGTTAGTCTATAATCTGTAGAAGTCATTTCGAAAAATTGTGGACTGACATAAAATGGCGACCAATCAGAGCACAAGTTAACAATTTATCCGTTTTCGTGTGATAATAAACCTGGAAACAAGGCTCTCATTGGTCTATTCAGAGAAAACAAAGACTAATGAAGGACCAAGTTTCCAATTTAACTATCACACCAAAACAGATAAATTGTAGACCAGAGTGCTGATTGGTCGCCGGTTTATGACAGTCCACAATTTCTCGGAACGCACGGAGATATTATAGTATAAAAGATTTTGATTCGTATTATGGTAGAACAAATGTCCATTTGGCGATTTATCGAGGGTTAACAATCCCTCAAGATTCGGTGACATATATATGATGAATGAAATACAAATGGATTCGGATCGTCACTCAGTGGTACATGTAGGCGGGTATCTTCACCTAAGCAGGTCTAAGAAACGCTAGCTAGACAATGTAGATTGTAGACGCATAGGTACTTGATCGATTGGCCCGCAGTGAAACAATACAGATAAATAAAAATATTTGTATGCAGCTTCAATGGATACAATAGGTAAAATTGTAGCGTACTGAAATAACAGATTTCTGTGATCTATCCAGGGGCTCTAGACAGAGTTACATTCTATCAGCGTTGGTATAATGCCAAAAATGTGTGGGATTCACCACGTGACATTTTGGTAGCGCATGTCAATCTCATACATTTTTGACTTTTCAACCATCGTTGTCACTGATTGAATGCCCCTTTAAAGGCTTGGGATTCCAATCTCCGTATTAACACAATTTCCTAAGCTCTGTCTTGAACACGGTACAGGGTGCTGTTGGGTACTAGCTGATAAACATCAAGGGAAAAATAGCAAAACAAAAATAAAAGAGTCGAGTTTTCACTTCTCAAGTGAAAACTTGAACAAAAATGCCCAACGCGCTTCGCGATCCGCTACCGTCGCCGATCGCGCGCTGCGTCGTATCGTATCGAACCCCGTAGAAAGATCCATAAGACTTAAATTCATAAAAAAACTTAAATTGACCCACGATTCCCATACCCCTACTACTAGTAGAATACTACGTTATACACAGATGTGTCGGTTACGGTAACAGTGTCGCGAATTTGATGGCTTTTTCCCATCTCAAAAACTTTTTCAAAAAAATTGACCACAAGAAAAGACTAAAAGTTCCGAACAAATGACTTTTGAAGCAGTCAAGGCAGTTTTGCTATTTTTTCCTTGATGTTTGTCAGCTACCCAACGTCATACTTAAATATGATCACGCATGTACTTCAACAGCAACCCTAGGAAAACCTACAATAATTTCCTAATTTGGCTCATTAGGCATTCCCCGCGATTGTAGACTAAGGTTTATACCATTCCGTTCCACGTCCAGTTGTGAATACGAGAACATTTTTCGTCGGAAGCTTATGGCTTTTAGATTATTCGCTCGCAATGTTTCCTAAATATAAATCATTTGTGCTACTATGTTATTAAAGCTGCTATTTGTAGGAATTATTTTCGTGTGTACTCTGCCTAGATTAAACATTCTTTGGAGTTGTTTGATGTGTTTTTAAAATGATATTTGCTGTTTTGGTGATGGACGAAATAATTTGTTTTTAGTTCTGTTTCACACTATCATCGATACTCGTGAATCGACCTTTACAATTTACCTTTTCCCTATATTTCAAAATTATTTGGCTTCCAGTCCGAATGGATGCAGCCAGTATTTTACATGCAGCGAGTGCCTATCTGACGTCCACTAACCAGTAACTGGGTAACACGGTACCCATTGACAAGATCAGTGTCCGATTTCTTGGCTTCTGACTACCCATAGCGACTGTTAAAGATCTACAAAGGACAACCGCTTGCATCGACCATCATCATCGCCTCAACAACCGGTCCTGTGCGTCTCGCATCCATCGACTACCCGCGACCCTCACCAGGTCATCGGTCTTCCAACGCTGCGTCTTCCGTTACGCGGTTGCCACTCCAGAACTTTTCAGCCCCATAGACCCTTTGTTCTGCGAGCAATGTGCCCTTCCCACTACCACTTCAGTTTTACGATCCTTCGGGCTATGTCGGTAACTTTGGCATCGATCATACTAGTCAGATTCTCGACGCCACTCTGGAAGAACCTCCAAAGACACCAGAGAGCAAAGTGACATTCTACCAGCAGCAACAAAAATAAAAACAATTTGATGGTACTGACATACGCTACCGAATTGTCACATGGCCAATCCCAATAATTTAGAACTTTTTTAGATTTCTATTGACGTTCAGCGTAATCATGGTTAATTTATAATACGTCATCCCAAAATCCGTCATACATCTCACCAAATCCATGGAGAATACACTGAGGATCAGATCCCCATAACTTCCATTAGATATCCCATAACCTTTCACCATTAAATAAGTCAAAAACTAAGTAACACCATTACTGGAAAGCTATAAGAAAGCAGAGATAACGTGCAACCAAACATAATCTTATTTATCGCGAGGGTAGGTCCGGCGGCATAAATGGGATTCGATGAGCAAAAGAAGCACTTAACGCTTTGATGTCCACGCTGGTCCTGCCTCCCCTTTATTTGGAAGGGAGAGAGTATAGTGAAGAGCGGTAGCGGGTGTGTTAGCGATTTTATTTTGAAGACTGTTTTATTGTTAACACTGAAATGGGTTAGAAACATCTACTAAATGTGGCTGAGATAAGTGATTTAGATAAATTCTCACGTCTTGAACTAAAAAAGTTTCCTTTATTTCATATTATTTACCATGATAGAAAACAAAGTATCACATATAAAAAGATAGAATATTTCTTATTGTTCACTTACACCTAATTGAATTAAAATTAAGGACTTTAGAAACTTAATACAACGGGTGGTCTTTTGGCTAAAAGCGAACACATAGGTAAGTGTTTTGTGAATGGTCACCTGTTTTAAAGATAAAGCCCTGTGACAAACGGACGGTTTACCAGACAGATGACATATAGGTTTGTATAGTAATAGAGTACAGTTTTTGTTTTCCTTTTGTATTGTATTTTGATGTTTTCGTCCTTGTCACACTTGTTGTATCTACCTAGATAATAAGTGATTAAGATTAAGAGAAAGATTAAGATTAAGATTAAGATTAATATTATGACAGTCCCTTGCCAATTCATCTATGAAAATATTATGTATGTGCGGAAAAATCGTCATCTTTTTAGTAAAATTAGTGATAGACATAATTTTAATACTAGAAATAAAGACAAATTAGATCAACCATTTTTTAGATTAGCTAAAGTCCACAGTTCTTTCATGGGGTATTGTGTTAAATGTTACAATAAGATACCTTCTGACATATTAAAACAAAATGAAGGAAAATTTAAAACTTATGTTAAAAGTACACTTTGTAAACAAGCATATTACAAATTAGAAGATTACATTCAGGATAAGAATGCTTGGAAACATGCTGGTCCTGCTCCATAGGACAATCAAGGGTGTAGACAAAATCCAACTGGTTGATCTATGTATTAACTTTATAGATATACTGTTCCTTTTTTTGTGTTTCTATTTTTCTGTTGACTCACACACTGTTTAATTAATGGTTCCAATGTTTGTAAATATGTGAGTACCATTTACCTAAATTTCTTTAGAAAATGAATAAGTTTACCTCTACTGGTGATACTTTGTTCTTATAAGTAGCATACTCTGGGTGCATCGTCCTCACATAATATTAAATTAATTTTTGTATACCAAATTTTGTAAATCATTATTTGAAAAGAGTAACTATGGAGTTTCTTGTCCGTTCTTCTCCATAAGAATCTACCTTTCCGAATGGACAGTAGAGTCACTTTATTAATGTAATTCTATTATTTTTACTGAACTGTAAACGATGACGTTCAAAAGTGCCGTTTAATGGCCTAATTGAAATAAACGTTTTGACTTTTGACTTTTTGACTTTTAAGTGAATGGTGTGGACGCCTATAATTGGAAGCACATACTTGTATTTGTCCCTGTTCGTGTTAACATTCATGTGATTGTGTAGCCTTTGTTGGCGATCCAATAAATAAAAGTTCAAGTTTATTTAAGAATTCATTTTTATTTGCAAATCTTTCCCGCTCCTCTTCTCCACTATAACCTCTCCCTTGCTATCACGTGTGGCTAGCCAGAAATTTCTTTCTTTGATTATAAGTCGCGCATTAGTCTCATTTTGCCGCTAATATATGATTTAAGGGTAGGCAGAGCTCCGGCTTAGTGGGTGTACTTTATTACGGTAGTGTTGTTTTTGTCATAAGGTAGTTTACTTGCAAGTGAAGAGAAGCAGGTGGGTGTAATTCGATGATTAGATAAAATACACAATGTTTGCTTGTTTTATTTTGAGATCTGAGGAAGAATTACTTTTCTTTTGTTTTTGAAGTGGGAGAGCGGTCTTCTACAGTTTGACTTCGGGGAGAGTATCCAGGAACTTCACGACCTCATCCCACCGGCCCCCTTCTACCATCGGACATTTAGACGCACTGCAAGTTACCATCCCTACCTTGTTGCTATTCTACCAATTTGCACTAAACGTTTCCAAACGACTTTTATAATGCGCACAGCAAAGGAGTGGAACTCTCTGCCTGCGTCTGTGTTTCCGAACGCATACAACCCTAATCTCTTCAAAATTAGAGTGAACAGGCTTCTTCTGGGTGAGCTCGCTCCATCGTCGACTTTGTCTCTGTCATCTATGACGTAGACTAGAGTCAAGAGCAAAACACATTAAATTTTAAAAAAAAGCGGTTCCGCTTGCATCTGATCCGAATCCGTGAAAATACGGATTTACAAAACTAGGACTGAATTCGGATATTCCTTACGCACTAATCCGATCTCTGATCCTAATCCAAGCTATCTGATTTTGAATCCGAGGTAAAGCAAAAGCGTTCATACAAACAGTACTACGGCTACTTCGGTCCGTCAATATTTCTTCCGAATTGGAGACTAACTCGATGGAGGAGAGAAATCGGATGACGGAAGTCGGATCTAAAACGTAAACTATCATACAAATAGTTCTATGGCTACTTCGGAACGTATTTTTACGGATTCGGATCGGCTGCAGTGCGGAACCGCTCATACAAATCTGGTCACAATTGTGAAGGTCATAGAGCAACGAGACGCTTTGGTAGCTACTTCTAGACATGGTAACGTCATAACTTTCCGTGGAAATGATGCGTGTCACTGACTTATCATCATAGAAATTGACGGCCTGTGACAGTTATGACCAGTGATCGGATAATCGGGCGCTAATATACCTAAACTTCACTTTTATTCCCACGAAAGTATAATACGGACGTTCTTTTCAGAATCCCGGATCCCGGAATTGTTCGAAATTCCTGAGATTGCTAAAAATGCCCGCACATAAAATATAGTTAGAACTCGTTGTGAACTCTCATTGTTATTTTTAAAAATTTAAAAACCCGGTTCTAACGGAACTTTTAATTTAAAATGAAAGTTTTTATGATTTTCCATTTGTTTCGAATAAAATAAAGATACAAAATCAAAATAACCAATGCTATAATTTCATTAAGTTTGTTATAGTTGTTTTTACGAAATTGTTCAATCCCGGGAACCCGGGATAACTTATTTATTCAGAAAGGAATGTCCATAATTATTATTCTTTCACGGGAAGATGTTTTTTAGATAAAAGAAACAATGCGAAAATACTTCTGATATACTTCTAATTAATCCTTTGAGGAATACAGGCTTCACACAAATCCATTATCGAGGGTACAAATACACCCCAAAACACAAAATAT
This sequence comes from Mamestra configurata, assembly GCA_002192655.3. Lineage (NCBI taxonomy): Eukaryota > Metazoa > Arthropoda > Insecta > Lepidoptera > Noctuidae > Mamestra > Mamestra configurata. Next base: position 221,306 of record NDFZ01005060.1, on the reverse strand, counting down.
TCCACAAATTCAATCGACACCTAATTTCAATATTCAATGTAAACAAACAGACAAACTACACGGACCTCCATCAGTCTTAACGAGAATTCCGATTGGGGGTGGGCAGGCTTCGAGGTGCCTCCGTCAACGAATCGATGTCATTGTTTAATTAAATACAAATCAAATTATCTGCCAAGATGCTTGTCTTCGGCTGGTGGATTTGTATAGAGAGGAACGACGCTCCTCAATGACAAACTTTAATCTTACACTGGTTAAAGTTCGTCATTGAAGTGCATCGTTTCTGTAATTCATAAATTGTGTGACAGTCCTTTTTTAAGAGCTTATTGTGTCATATTAATCCTGAGAGCTTTATGTCTTATTTTTAACTGACTTTATAAAAAGGAGGAGGTTCTCAATTCGGTTGTTTTTTATGTTTGTTACCTCATAACTCTGTCATTTCTAAACCGATTTGCATGTGAATGGATATACGTTCCGATTGGTTCCATAAAATTTTCATCAAAATCGGTTGAGGAGATAGGTTTTTAAATCAAAATAACTGGAGGAAATAGAAAATATATCATCCACGTAGACAAAATTGCGTTTTTGCTTTTGCTATGACTTTCCAGTGGTTTTGTTAGGTGTACCCCATACCTAACAAAACCACTGAAAAGTGAAAAATAAAAAACTTTTTAACAAATAAGTACAACCGACTTCCAAATAAAAATAAATTCTACAAAGTATAAAATAACTTTAATTTTGGAAGTCGGTGTTAAAATACGAAGAAACAAACAAAAACACCGACTTCCGAAATTAAAGTAGTAGCATAAATCGATAATTGCGTCTCATTTGTCAATACTTGACAGGATAAAATATAAAAATAAAAGGCGGTATTATTAACTCTATACATATCCTTGCCACTATCTTCACTTACGGCAGCAATGGAGCGAGCGAACTTCAATCAACCGCGCGTCGCTCTGACACCCACCGAACCGTCTTGCAACTTCGATTTACACTGCGGAACCCTAAATTACAATAATCAATGATGTCAAGTTATTGAGGTAGATTGATTAGTTTAACAATCAAATATTTCATCAAACAATTGATTCGGTTTTACAGAGATGGGTATTTCAAATTCTGGGATGTTGTAACATATATATTATGGCAAACTAAAGGATGGAGCTCATTTTTGACTAATACTTTTTTAATTAAAAAAATCATCAACTGATACATATTTGGCACACACACAGACACACATTGTAGATACAAATGAAAAACAACTTAATATAAAATATCAGTTGATGATTTTTAGTTTTCACACTCTTCCAAAGTGAAGAATTCTGGGTGAATAGATACAAGGTGAAGTCCACGATACGACAATAAATCAAAACACTGCCAGTATGTTATCGTTTATCACAGATTTGGTGTCACTAACTGCAACAGACTGCTTGGAATATTTCGTCAGAATAGTAGTCAATATCCTTGACTAGTTTGAGTTTTTTTGACGTTTTACGCACTTGGAAAGTTTACTTTTTAATTTCACGGACAGGATTTATGACCAGAGTTTCAAAATATTCTTTATACCAGTATTGCCAGTGTTTTTATTTATTGTCGTATCGTCGTCTCCATCTTGTATAATTATAATTAATCGGAATGTATACCCCTGCTTTTAATTCTCTAAGAATTTCACCAATATTCACATACAACAACCCAAAGAAATTGCAACGACAAGTCAACAACTTCGACTTCCAAAACTTATAATAAACTCGTATGCAGGTCCCACTGTATTGAAAACGTAAAACGGCTTGCAAGAAAATTAATTGAAGCAGGAATACGCTTTCAAAGAAACCTTCCTCAACACTGAAAAGTGAACCTTAAACTTCAAAAATTAAAGTCTTAAATGGTGTTTTAGGGTGGGATTTTTAAGTTTCCTTTGGCAAGATCGTTTGAATTCGTTTTTTCGGCTAAAATTGTATGCTTGAATTATGTTTAAGTTTCCGTCTGGTCTTAGAGCTTTACTAAGTCTGAAAAATCGTGTGTTTATTTGTGTGTGTTTGTCCTTTATGTCTGCGCAGTGTTATGCATTTCAGTGATAAAATCCAGTTTTGGGATAAATCAATATGGCGTTCGCAGCCGCTCGCGTCTGTCACGTGCGGCTGATGCAACAATAATCAGGGAGTATGACAATGTATGGCACCGATTCCAAAGTCAGCCGCGCGCGTCTGTTGCAGACCTCGTAAACCGCTCCAAACATTCTCATACTCTGTCTATTGTCGCACGTGATAGATCGCGCGCGGCTGCGATCGGCCGCGATACACGGAATTGTATCTTTATCGAAAACTATTGCTAAAAAGTTCAAATGTATGGGGGTGAAATGCTCAAAATGTTTATCTATCAAAATATCTCAAACATCGTGGAACTTCCACAATCGTTATTGTTGAGAATGTCACTTTTTCTAGATCCATGAAGACGATGTAGATGAGTAAGAGAAATTGGAGAAGTAGCAGGAGATACAAAGAGTTAAAAAGCAGAAGCAACAAAAGCAGGACGAATATAAGAAGAAGAATGAACGGTTCAAGAAGTTGAGTAAGAAGTTGGTCTTTTAGTATTTTGTAACAATAAATATTGCAGTTCTATCTAGCCTGAGGTAAGACGTCTTCGGGCTAGGTGGAACGAAAATCGAACCTTATACTTTTCAAGAGCACGTCAGATCACAATAAACACAAACGCGAATTAATATTTGCTTAAGTTTTCCCCTGCTGGGAAAAGAGCCTCTCCTTTATTTTTCCAGACACTCTTTTTCTGAGCCATCTCGAACCAGCTTTCATGGTACATCCAAATCATCTCGACACCACTTTCTGGGCCGGGCTCGTCGCCTTTTCCAACTTCTGGCACCCATTTGTGGGGACACTTTTGCCCAACGGCCATCATGATACCAGCTGTAGGATTCAAAACTCAATACTTTTATCGCATTCCACATGTATACTTAGGTGGTAAAATAACAATAAGTTCATATGTACCCTGTCGGGCACAGCAAGATAAGTAGCTAGGTTAGGAGAGAGGAAGCATTTTATGATATGTAAAATTACTTAGGAAATTCTTAATCTATTGAAAGATGTAAATAGAATTAACAAATCTTGACTTGAATAGGTACTTAAGTTATGAGTTATGACTTTATTAGTCTATCACTTAGAAATTCGTTTAACGATTAAATCAAAAATACTTAAAAATACACTGCATTGGATACTCAACCAACAAGTCAACTCACGATTTTTTCCCATTAATTAGGATGAAACCAGCTACCATCCTTGTATACTCCTTTTTCTTCGTCTACCTAAAATTGGTCATTCATACACGCACGCGGTTGTGAAAACTACCAACGTACCAAACCATTCTAAAGACAACACCAAAAATTGTATATATACTGTCCTTCACACTAATCTTCTTTCCATTCCAAATTCAAAACTAAAAGCAAATAATATTCTACTCAAAGACAGGCTATTACACAGACTACGATCAACAGTATACCTACATAAAGCTGTGACTACATCGATGAGTATTAAAGTATATTCTGAAATAGATGTAGAACCGCATTAAGGAGTTAGCCCGGGGCAGTGCTTCTTTTTAAATGAAGAGGAAAATTTTAATTTCCTATCGCGTACCAACCGTAGGGTTGGTGCTGAATGATGTCGATATTTTTTCTTGAGTGTCGATGCTTTTTTCCTGCCTGCACATATGTTCCATTCCTGGGCAAGGATTTCTTTCCACCCTTTTTTAGTATTGGTAAAAAAAATGCTCACAGTGATTTAAAATATTATATATTACTATTAATTACGAAAAAACGATTATTTCTCGTGATGTTTGGGTTGTAACTGGCAATGACATCGAATAAAATTACTTCTTACGTTAGATTTCTTCTGAGCATAAAACACTTTGACAAGTCTATTCACCGCACACAAACATTGTCCGAAACACAGTAATAACAAAAAAAATATTTTAAAATTCATAGTTTTTGCACAAAAGCTAGCGAGCTTACACTTTTTTTTTTTTTTTTTTTTTTTT
>NDFZ01005060.1:205424-216787 GCA_002192655.3 Mamestra configurata | reverse complement strand
AATATGGGTTTGCTCTTGACTCTAGTCTAGGTCATAGATGACAGAGACAAAGTCGACGATGGAGCGAGCTTACCCAGAAGAAGCCTGTTCACTCTAATTTTGAAGAGATTAGGGTTGTATGCGTTCGGAAACACAGACGCAGGCAGAGAGTTCCACTCCTTTGCTGTGCGCATTATAAAAGACGTTTGGAAACGTTTAGTGCGAATTGGTGGAATAGCAACAAGGTAGGGATGGTAACTTGCAGTGCGTCTAGATGTCCGATGGTAGAAGGGGGCCGGTGGGATGAGATCGTGGAGTTCCTGGACACTCTCCCGGACACTGGAGTAGATCAGTATAACACCAAAAACAAACACAAAGAGTATTCAATGTATACGAAACAATTATTACCGAAATATCAGTCACTGTAAAACACCAATTCCATTTAATAAATGGCGAGCTAATTCAAAATTTATCACGACTCGGCCGTGTGAGCAATCAATTTGACAAAACTATAGAATAATTGAATCACTACAATTATATATATATATATATATATAGTTTGCACAGCCGTGATGATGTCATGCGAAATTGATTCGATAGTATTGTGCACATATCAATTTGTATGCATTCGCTATTGAACACGGAATGAAAAGACAATGGAGAACTCAGATAATGTTTAGAGCGTTTGCGATAGTTATGTTATAAATACGATCGACAGAGAGACAGACAACTATGCAAATTAAGTGGTAACGTTTGAGATGTTAATTCAATTGACATTTTGAAGGTTTTAATCAAAGACAGCAATCGTTTCATACTATTGCATATATTCTTTCTATTGCAACGCGTCTTGGTCAAGCAAAGTCCACTTAGGAACATAGGTCTGTATCTATGTTTTGAAGTGGACTTCAATTGACAGATCTGAAATTATGAAGGCGAAGGCTTACTTACTTCATAAGCTATATCAAAGACTTCCGTTCTGTTCCGAATATTGTCATCTACGTCTACATTTCACACATTTTATTACATTTTAATTTAAGTAGATTTTTTTATGTGTTTTTTTTTGTACTGTAAGATTGTACTAAATCTTGATAATATTATAAACTCTTTATGTTGTGAACATATAATTTGGAAATACAATCAATCCTATCAAAATTCGGTAATATTTTATTTGAATGCAATAAACGGTGACTACGATGTTTGTCTTTAAATACAAACAAGCGTTTCGGCACTCCATTTTCTATATCATCGTCTCCGTGCCATATAGTGTCATCGTTTTATTGGCATTTATTGTTATTTAATTGTATGGCGCCGTCCATGTTTTGGTAATATGTAATTGGGTGATGCTGAATGAATGGTCGATGCAGTCATCGTGTACGTGACTTTCGTTTTTATCGATGAGTAAGTTCTTTTGATTGGCAATCAATTTGTTTCATTCATGACTGTTACTTTTCACTTTCAATTAGGAAGTATTGGTGGTGACAATATTAAGAGCGGTTTCTTATTAGTGAACATTTACTTCAAATTAACAAAGACATTTATCACGGAAAAAAATACGTATCTTTAAAAATAGCTGTCTTGTTTTTTTTTTTGTTGAAGAGTTTAATAGAAACATTGATATAGGTACAATTACGACAAAGTTGGTTAAGGTAATGTTTTTACAGTTCATTCAAAATAATATCGATAGTTTTACCACCCGTTCAGCACATCACTAGACCTAACCTCCGCCGTTAAAAATATTGCTGTTTGAACGCAGAGTTCGCTTAGCGTTTTAATAAATTTGGAAAATTAAAGATTCATATCTGATTCACTTCACTAGTGTACCAGCAGACTCCTCCCGACATGTAAAAATTTTATGTTCTAATTTAGACGACAAAATGTTGCAATAATAACTGGGTTTTGTAGAAGAATTTATGTTTGTAATTTTATGAAAGAATGGTTTGAAATGTGTCATCATTATGCACAATTCTTTCGATAGTAACTTGAGACTCTTTTACACTAACATATGACATTTACGTGTTAATCTGACATATGGTTTTATTTTATTTGTTAGGGACAAAAAACAGTTACATGCCAAGCTTAACTAGAGATTCTAAAATTAGTACAATACTTAGAAATACATGAAACACAATCTATTACATATTTATGTTCCTACACATGTAACCCACAACATTGTCCACGAATTCACAATTTTTTTTTTTTTAATATTAAAAAAAAGAAGAAAGAAAAGAATGAAAAACAATTTATTCTGCCGGAAAAAACGCACAGAACACTAAAAACTTATCAACTACCAATAATTATAACTAAAATAAATAAAAACTGAAAAATAACACATCACTGCCCGCCCATGTCTGGACCGGACATTAACCTAAACGTGTCTCTGGTCACACCAGTACACCACGGACAAAACAGAACAAAGTTCAGCAGTTGTCCATGGCATGACGCCCGACTGACTGACAGCGACAACAAGAAAACAAAACAACAATAAACATTTTCATGAATTAACAGAAAACAGACAAGAAGTGTGCATCGTTAAATACTAGTAAGAAGAAATAAAAAAAAACATAAATATAAATACTTACTTTAGAATTAAGTAGCGTTTAATTCACATAAACGTCCATAATCTTTGGAATTGAACACGTAATATATTCGGTACCTAGCCCGTGTCGATCCCATACGTTTTGAACTTAATGACAATTGTAATTCTGTGTGATTATCATTATTAGGGTTTTCGCCCTAAATCAAGTACCCTTACAGCCTCAATAGACTTGATAACAAAAATAAAAACACATATTGATCAAAAGAATCTTGCTGTAGGTATTTTCATTGACCTAAAAAAAGCTTATGATACAGTTAGCCATCAAAAACTACTACAAAAATTAAATAATATAGGTATTTCAGGCAACGCCCTTAGTATATTTGCTTCTTACTTACAAAACAGAAAACAAGTAGTCAAAATTGATAACTTCACAAGCTCAATGCAAAACATAACATACGGCTGTCCACAAGGTTCAGTTATTAGTTCGTTACTATTTCTTATATACATTAACAATATAGACAAAATAGGTTTGAAAGGGCACCTAACATTATACGCAGACGACACCTGCCTATTTTATTTCAACAAGTCATTACAAAACATTATGTCTGATGCTCAAAAAGATCTTGACCTACTTAACGAATGGCTAAAATATAACCTGCTAACTATTAACACGTCAAAAACATCATTTATGATCTTCTCCGCAAAAAATAAACAGCTACCCGATTTCTCACCTCTTACGATTGACGGAGAAGTAATCAAACGATCCAGTCACGAAAAATACCTAGGGTTGTGGGTAGATGACAAACTTACGTGGAAACTACACATAGACCATATCAAAACAAAATTAACGTCACTATTAGGAGCATTACGAAATATTAGAAACTGTATACCAAAGAAAGTACGACAAATTATATATAACTCGCTAGTAAAATCTAATTTGGAATACCTAATCGAACTATGGGGATCAGCCACTAAAACAAATCTAAACTCACTACAAAGAATACAAAATAAAATTATCAAAATACTATTTCATTATCACTATCTATACCCAACAAAAAAACTTTACGAAAAAACAAACCTTCTAAATCTCAAGCAACTTTACACATACTACACCTGCATTCTTATAAAAAAAATCACCACGAACTCCATACAATCAAACATTCAAATACGTAAAAAGACAATAACATACAATACTAGAAGCAAAAACAGGTTTCAACTAATGACTGCGCGAGCACGAACTAACTACGGCAAAAAAACAATACTGTCTGAAGGAGCACGACTGTTCAATGATTTACCCGAAGAAATAAAGAAATGTGAAAGTATTAATATATTTAAATCTAAATTAAGAAAACATATCTGTAATCGATGACGTCATCAACGCACCAGATGCGAACATCTAAAATACTTATCTTAATTATTTGTATCTCATTTTAAGTGAACTGTAATTGTTCTTATGAGAATAAATTCTTTAAACCTTATTACAGCCGTACGGGTCAAACTTCAAAGTTATTCAACGCCTGTCAAGGTCTGACTTATCTTTGACTTTGACCTCCGTGCTTCAGAAAGAAAATTATGGACGCAGCTGTTATTAGTAGATCCTCGACTGTTGTAACGGAATATTCAAGTTAGAAAATCTGTCAGAAGTCTTGCCAATGGGAATCGTGGTGCCCAGTTACTGGATTTAGAAAAGCAGTCGCTTTGTGTAAAATACTAATATTCAGCTGTATCCACTTGACTTGAAGTCAACCCCAATATAGTCGGAAAAAGGCTAGGGAGCTTGATATCGTTACTGACAAGTTTCAACTTTGAGTTTGGATAACAATTCTTTCACTGATAGAAAACCTACTCTATGCTTCAATCTCGGTAAAATTCATGGTTCCTGTGTATGCCATGAAAGTGAATCTGCTAAAAAGAGCTAGTGATAATTCTTAAACAGTGTGGCAATTCCAGTACCTACGTATAATGGTAAAGAGGTATGCGGTACAGAGAATAAAGTCCCGCAAACATCCACTGAAATGGGAGGATCCTCCGACCAGACGGTTGTTGTGTCTGGTGGGCAACTGCCCGATAGTTGATATTCGGACTGTTGTATATGGTCAAATCGCACGGAGAACTTTGCTTGCGCGATTCAGGATTTCGTTGGTAGTTTTTCGCTGACAGGATAGAAAGAAAGAAAGAAAATTGCGTTTATTGGCACAAAAAAAAATTAAAAAAACACCTTACGAATAGAAAATATCAAATATTTTCAGTATTTATAACAATATTGTGCCAAAAGGGCCTCAGCTCAGCATAATGTCAGGTGGCAACAGTATTTATTAGGCAGGTATAGATGGCGCTGCGGTTCTTTTTGCTGCCGTAAAAAAAATCACTTCTTAGTTTTTCATGTGGCGGCATTGATGCCGCTACAATAGAACATTTGCATCGTCGCATTTTGTGAAAACGGCTCTAATTTCCCTATTTTTGACAAATTGCGAATAACATCGTTTTGTTTAACTAAATACGAACGTTTTGATTAAACTTAACAGTTGAATCAAGTTTTTTTATTTAATTAACTAACACTTCAAAGCAACTTCCCAAGTAAATATTTCCATCTTCAGTATCGAGACTGTTTACAGATGAAAATGAAGAAAAAAAATACAACATCTCAATCCACCCCTAAGTTCGTTAGTATTCTTAATGAAAAATCGATTTCAAAATGGCGTCTCGCCTTAGGTGCGATTTTATTTTTAGGGTTCTGTGAGACAAAAAATGTCCTCTTTTATTAGGGACGCTTATCTTAGTTTTTTAAAATAAGGGCTGGCAAATGTAGAAACTGAACTTGTAATAATTAAGTATAGCTTTTATTTTGATTCGATATTAGATCAAATTTTGTAAAGTAACTGGAAAGTCTTTGAAAGTCTTTGAAAGTTATAAAACTTTCGAATACTGTCAGGGTTTTTGTTTCAAAATGCAGTTTTTATTAAATTGATGTCTTTCTTTAGAGTCGATTTCTGTTCGTGCATCTAATTTTACCTACCGTGGGTCAAGTTCTTATAGTGTGTAAGTCATTATTGGCGGGTTTTAACATTATTATTGCCATTCAATGATGATAGTTCACGAACTTTCATTCGACCAATCAGAAAAGAGACAGCTGACTTGATTGATTTTTCCAAATAATATTTATAAGTCTCCGGAAAATTGCAGACTCCGCATGATTGATTGAATCTTGATTAGATTATAATTTCTCGTTATATTATGAAAAAATCGTTTTGTATACAATAAATAGTTTTCAATATATCTGTGTCTTATTTTGAAAAAAAAAGTATACATTTCACCCGATATTTTATAATCTTACGGCGTTTACAGTTTTACGGTGACAAATACATCAAAGGTTCCTAAAGAATATGTAATAGTTTTATTACTCTCCTGTAAACCAGATATTTCACACAAGTAAAAACAATGACGAGTTTAAATCCGATATTTGTCACAAGTGTAAGTGACGAGTTTCAACTCAGTTTTCGATTTGAAAAAATTACTGTACGGAACCCTCAACCCAAGAAAAGATCGCACCTACCATTTTTTCCAGGCGAATCGAACTCCCATCCTCCCGATTACGTCTTCATTTGATATTTATTTTTAATTAAGAAAAAAGGCGCCGCTCCCATCATACCTAATTATTTTGTTGGTTATCTTAACAAATGATTTATTCATTCGCGGATTCTGCTGAGAACCTTTTTTTATTCAGCTTGAAGATAGATCGCTAGAGGGTGGTTCATTAATTAAATTACTTATAAATTATTTTTGAATGATAACGGAAAAATATTGGCAAAGTTTTGGAATTAGAGAGAGTATTTCTAGGCAGTTATTTGTATGGCGTTGGGGTCAGTGCTGATTAAGACTTGCGGTGACTTTTGAAGGAATATAACACGGAGTAAAAAAAATTGGTTTATTTTGTAGATTATTGTAATTGAGAAAAAAACTATAAAATAACAACATCTATAATACAACAAAATTACATCAGTTCAAACAATAGGCACCTTTCATAAAAATATGTAATAATAATAATAATAAAACACACTATAAAAATCAAAATAACGTTACGTTTTACAATAAGGTCTTTACATTTTAGGAGTAAAATTGTATAAATTATTAATATTATTATTATTATCAGTGAAAATTGTTATAGTCAAACGTGTTTACACACTGCACCTAAGTATATAAGTACAAATTTTACTAAAATAGATTCTAAAACAAAAATATAAAACTAGTCACCCACTAGCTAGCTACGCTATAATCTATTTATAGCGCCGCCCCGATACGCGACTAGGCATTAATTAAAACGACAAAACAAAATAACCGTGGACTTCAGTTGCAGTCAGAATTCACACTATTCCAATGGGAGAATTAATTAAATACTGCCTCTGTTGCTCGGTTATACATTTATACTGGATGCGACTTCTGTAATAAATAATAGGTTATGTTTTAACATTCAGGGAATACGTAACATTACTTATCCAACTATCACAAAAAAGATTCAAGAGACTAACTAAAGAAAAATATCTAGAGAAAAATAAACCCGTGGTTAAAACAGTTTAGAAACGCGTTGTCAAGAGGCGCTTTTTAGGTTTTTACTGAGTGCAAAATGGTGTCCACCTCTACAGGTGTGTATGGGCTTATCTATGAGAAAAAAAAACTGTGTTTCGCAAAATAGTTTTCTAAATTATTGTTTTTTTTTTACCAGAAACATAGCTTAGCTCAGACAGGAAGCGTTGGCACTTAAAAAAAAAATGTAATGATATTTTTGAAAAGTACAAAGTCAGGCAACTTATATTTTTTACTGCATAACACTATCAGAAATAAAACATTTTGAATAGCCAGGCCACATCCAGCGCGGGATGGCCATGGCCTAGCCCGGTAGACAGTGGGGCCATAAATTGAGGTGTGCTGTCAATTGCAGCCGTCCACCAATAGTTGCGGTTCGACGCCGGCCCGGGCATGTGCGGTGGCTGTACAAATTTTACATGACATTTTAGCCTTTTTTTGTTCATTTCTGATATTTTAAATGGTGTTGAATTATTGTTTTTTTTTTTATTTTTTTTTTTGCGTATAGTTTGATTTTTTTTCTAGTGTTGGTGGGCGAAAATAGGTCTGCTGTCTTTGAATAAATTACTTTATTTATTTTAATGTTGTCTTTTATTTGAATTATTATTCTTTAATGTACTGGACAGTAAAAAACGTCACATTTGTAGGGAAAATGTTGGTAGGCCTTATTTGTCGTGGACATAAATAATTTAAGTATAAAAGTACTAGTACTTAATAAATAAATAATTTAGGGGCTCATTATATGAATTGTCACATGTTAACTTCCTCTTTGGAAGAAATATAAATTGAATGTTTTTTGTTCAGATACCTGATTTGCAATATTATTCTAGGGTAACACAGTTACTGAAAATAAAATAATGCTGATAGTACTTACGCAAATAATGTCTTCTGAATTCTTACCTAAATTGGGATTTCAGGGATTTGACCTATTTTATTCACGTAATACTATGAATATTTACAATATATTTAGTAAGCTGTGAAGCCATGCCATTGACTGAGTTTACTCAGAATATGACGCTTCAATTGCAAACCACATTTGACAGTTAAAAATAGATGACGTCATAACCGAATGACTAATTTCGCAACCCTTCCTGTAGCCTCGGTAGCGCAGTAGGCAGCGCGTAAGTCTCATAATCTTAAGGTCGTGAGTTCGATCCTCACCCGGGGCATATCTTTTTGTGATTCTTATCTATTTATATATTTACATTTTATCTACAGAAGACTTAATGCAACAAGGCGTTCTGCATCGGTCGACCTTTAGGTTCAAAATACTACACTGACTGTGGTGGGTGGGTAGTACAACAAATAAATAATATTTGATATAGGAATTAGTTTCGTAAATATATAAAAATATATATATATTTTAAGCTAAAATAATAAACTAGGTACTAAAAAAATGATTGTGTGTAAAGTCGGTTTACGGACGATAGTTTAACGTGACAACGTCATAACAAAACATTGATGAAATGATTGCATACTTTTATGAATAAAATTGAATCGTGCAGCGCTCTCGCTCCGATCGTAACGTTACAATGAGCGTAACGTTACAATGAGTCATCCTTTTTCGTGCGTGCAGCCGGCGTTCATCGATTTATAAGACGTTGTCATGTCAAAAACAAACATTCAAAACTATGGTACCGAGTAGTCATACTCTCAAGTACCTATGCTGGTTTTATTTACAACAGTGAAATTTTTCTGCGTATTTTTTTTCAGCCTCAATGGCCTAGTGATCGTAAGCGCTTGTGACGAATATGGGTTACATTCCCGGGTCGGGAAGTTTTATTGCGTTCTTCCATTCGGAATTCCTTACTAGCAGGTTGGAGTCTGTATTTCTATCTGGTTGATGGAAATAGGCTCGTCCCTTATTATATGGGTCTTAAAGATTAGCGATAAACTGTGGCTGTACTATAAGTATGCCTTTGCCTTACCTTTCGGGGAAAAGAGACGTGAGTGCAGTCCGTCCGTCCTTCGCACCGACTGAATTTCTGATCATCATCTGCCTAGCTTTTTGGTCTGAGTCGGCTTTCAGTCAAACCGGATTCAGCTGAAAACCAGTATTTTACGTGGAGCGGCTGCCTACCAGACCTCCACAACCCATTAACTTAACTCGGTACTTCTTGGAAAGACTGGTGTTAGATTTTCTGGATTCTGACAATCCGTAAAGACTGCCAAAGATCTACAAATGTCAGCCGGTACCAACGGCTTAACGTGCTTTCTCAGGCACGAAGGATTCCCGATATGTTAAGATTGTCACCCATCCACAGACTGAAAGCTACGATGTCGTCGACGACGGAGCATGCTTGCCTAGAAAGAACCTATTCGCTTTTGACTTAAAGAACCCGGATTTTGGATTAAAATTTTATTTAGAATAAGTTCTTTCCGAAACAATATTCTGTTTTAAATTTTATTTTTATTTGGTGTACACCTATCACAGTGTAGTCTTTTTAACCAAAAGGTTAACTGGTAGAGAATGTCTCGATGCATTAAGTCCGCCCATGTACCACTATTGTACATAAAGTTAAATAAATAAATAAATAACCAGTCATACACCGTTCTCTTACATTTCTGTACAGTTAAGGAATAAATGGAGTAATGTTTGTTGGTATTATTGTATAGGTGACTTCCGATTGTTTCCGCTTCCGATTGTGCATACGAGCTAAGGTATAGTACCTTAACTCGTATGCACAATGAAATTTAGTATGCCCAAAACGTTTTGTGGGTATGGGCGAGATGTCCACCATGCTTAAACGAGTTAGATCTTTCTCATAGTACTCATACCGTCTAGTATCTTCTTTCTCATTTCTAATACACTTTAAGAGACCATGTCAGAACCCAGGTCAAATTTAAATGGAAATTGGCCGGGCGTCTCACCAGAGAATGGGCAGCAGCATTCTCTGTGCATTGCAACAGCTACACTGAGATCGCCAACCCGCCTGCCAAGCGTGGCGATAATGGCAACCTCGCCCCCTTTGGCCTATGTCCAGCAGTGGACATCTTTCAGCTGATATGATGATGAGCCGGGCATATTGCAAGAATAGCAACCCACCAGAAACAGGCAAAAACAGTTTTAGCTACAAGTGTTCAAAAATGTACTTATTCCTAACAGTAAGTACAATAATACTAACACTTCAGGCCAAAAATACCGACCACAATAAAACAAAAATTAAAACCCATAAAATTTACACCAAAAATGTCCTTGAACCGTCTCCCCGTTCCCATACATCCATAGAGGCATCAATCGAATTATTTAGCTCTAAATCAATTGATATGACTCACACACCAAACGCGAAATAATTGGTGTGTGAACAGTGTACTCAACTATTGTTATTTGTGACCCAGTTCAGAATTAGTTTGATCATCGGATACTTTTTTGTGGCATGCAGTGGACCAAGTTTTTTTGAGGATTGTGGGAACCATTTTTTTTTTTTCGAGATGAGTTTGCTCTTGACCCTAGTCTAGGTCATAGATGACAGACAAAATCGACGATGGAGCGAGCTTACCCAGAAAAAGCCTCTTCATTCTAATTTTGAAAAGATTAGGGTTGTATGCGTTCGGAAACACAGACGCAGGCAGAGAGTTCCACTCCTTTGCTGTTGCCTTTTAGTGCAAATTAGTGGAATAGCAACAAGGTAGGGTTGGTAACTTGCAGTGCGTCTAGATGTGCGATGGTAGAAGGGGGCCGGTGGGATGAGGTTATGGAGTTCTTGGATACTCTCCCCGAAGTACAATCTGTAGAAGACCGATAAGCAGGCAACTTTGCGGTGATGAGATTGGTATGATATGGCAAAGCTGTTCTTGGAATCTTCCAGAGGAATGGAATTTTTATGAAGAACTAAAGTACGTACAATAAGCTGTTATGGAAATGGGCAGTCGTATATAATTATTAGTACTTGGATGACCGAACTTTGCTCGATTTTTTTTTGGTAAACGTTTTCTAAAAATGAAACTTAGCTAGATCGATTTATCGCCCCCAAAACCCCCCTTTTTTTTTTTTTTTAAAAGGATGGGAAATCATCAAATGACTTCTTCCGCTCTGGGTGGAGCGGAAGGGCGTGTCAGACTCTTACTGACTAAAACCCATCCGTGTTCCTTCTAAAGCCCTTTGCGTTCCAGGGCCGCGGTGACTCTTTCGAACAAATTCCGCAACCCTGGCAGGCTCTGGCCCTAGCGGGCCCCGTCTTCTATGCTGACATCTCTTTGAGGCGCGCGTGAAACACAACGCGCCATCGACCCGGGCCTGGTGGTGATCGGACAGCGAGCCACCCAA
>NDFZ01005060.1:27422-203536 GCA_002192655.3 Mamestra configurata | reverse complement strand
CCTCCATGCGCCACGCGTAAACGTGCGCGAGGGCTCTCGCCTCCAGATCCCATGGCGGTAATCCGGCAAGGAGGCTCGCCGCCTCGCCGGAGACCGTGCGGTATCCCCGGGCCAGCCGGATGGCCATGACCCTTTGGGACGCGTTGAGCTGGCGGGCTGGTCGCCCCTTTAGCGTTAGCGCCCAAACAGGGGCCCCATAAAGGGCCATGGACCGCACGATCCCCGCATAGAGCCTCCGGCAGGAGGCGTTTGGACCCCCTAGATCGATTTATCGCCCCCAAAACCCCCTGCATACTAAATCTCATAAAAATCGTTGAAGCCGTTTCCGAGATTCAGATTACATAAATACATATATACAAGAATTGCTCGTTTAAAGGTATTAGAATTAGATTATAGAAATGACGTGATGGCCGAATGGTGGGTGAGTCCAAAACCGGGCTAATACTGACGTGACTTTTTACATTCATCCATACTTAAATTACTTATATCCAGACTAATATTATATTAATGTGAAAGCAACTCTGTCTACATATTGTCTATTCGTTACCTTTTCACATCTTAACAGCTAAACAGATTTAGATGAAATTCGGCACACGGCTAGATAATGTCTCGGAATAGGAGATAGCCTTTATCTCGGAAGTTTTATCCCTTGGGATGATCAGGAGTAAACATAAGTCTGAAATCTTCTAATGTTTTATTGCTAAATTAACTGTTGCCCGCGACTTCGTTCGCGTCATCGCGTCTATGTTAGAAACTAAAAAGCTGTCACTAAAATAAGATATACTAACCGTCAATATCCTGCATCACCTGACCCCTCTAAGAATTAGGAATTTGGAAGAGTGTTATGCAAGACACTGACTGTATCACCTCTTATGTTTAAAATGGCGAAATTGGAAATTGAAAACGTTTTAATGATAAGTGCAATAACACTACACATTTTTTGCTGAATACCCTAAGAAAAAACAACGAAATGAAATCAGAGGTCAAACTCTCTTCTAAAATCTATGCAATGGTAAACATGAAATGTTCAATGTTTGAGACTGTCTTTGAAGAAAGAACCAAACAGATTTGAGTGGACCTGTCTAGACAGTGCAAGCATTTGTTAGTGTATTAGGTACCCTTTTTTTTAAGGATGGGAAATCATAAAATGACTTCTTTCGCTCTGAGTGGAGCGGAAGGGCGTGTCAGACTCTTATTGACTAAAACCCATCCGTGTTCCTTCTATAGCCCTTTGTGTTCCAGGGCCGCGGTGACTCTTTCGAACAAATTCCGCAACCCTGGCAGGCTCTGGCCCTGGCGGGCCCCGTCTTCTATGCTGACATCTCTTTGGTGCGCGCGTGAAACACAACGCGCTATCGACCCGGGCCTGGTGGTGATCGGACAGCGAGCCACCCATCGCTCGCCTGTGCCTGCCTCGTATGCCTGTGAGCATAGTTTACCCTTACTATCATAAGTTTAATACACCTGCAACCGCAAAATCGACAAAAATTACGTCTAAGGGACTTCAGGAAGTTGGAGTGGCGATATACAGCTGGCTAGTAACAGTTGAGTGAGAGAAGTCGATAATACAGTTACGTGGCGTGATCGTAGAATCATTATATTTCAGCCGAAAGATCCACAGCTGGTCATAGGCCTTTTTTTTTTTTTTTGATCTCGGGGGGAAATCCTCATGGAAATCCTCCACCCTGGGGCGGGTGGAGGGGTCTGTCAGACTCTTACTGACTTAAACCACCCCGGTGTTCCATCTACCACCTACGCCGGGGATCGCGGGAACGTAAGCGACTTCCGCAATCCTGTCACCATGTCGACCGGTGCGTCTCGCATATAGTAGATTCTCGCAGCCTGCACCAGGTTATCAGTCCACCTTATGGGAAGCCTTCCAACTCTTCGTCTTCCGGTGCGTGGTCGATACTTCAGAACCTTGCGACTCTAATAACTATTTGTTCTACGAGCAATGAGCTAATGTTTCAATTGTAATCATTAGCTACGTTGAACGTAAAATCATAAGAGCCTTATGGATTAAAGATGTATATCAGCATGGATTAGTTTATAAACATTAAAATAAGCACAGGCGTTTATTCAAACTTAACTTCTAAGGGGTTCACTTGTGATTATCTGGTAAATTATCCCACAGAAACGTATTAGCAAGAATCAAAGTATCGTCTGAATCCAGGACATGGTCTATCTGTGAGCTGTTTGAATTTCACATAAACCTGTGCGGCCGTTCAATCATCACGCCTCGTTCAAATAAACACTTGATATTTGTTGGATCGAGGATACAAAGAATAACGACATAGTGGCTAAAATTCATATTAAAGTATTGAAGACACCACAGGACAACGTTCACATTCGCGTCTCAGACGCAATCTGTCAAAAAAGCCTAAAGTTCCATACATTTTTGACAAGTCACGACTGCCAATTCGTTCAACGTTCGCAACGTTGAACGAATTGGCACTCAGGACAAATCATTAGATTTTTTTTGAACCGATACGGGTTGTATCATAACCACTATGTTGTTGTTCCTAATTGAACCTGCTGATTGATAGCTTTGTAATGAACCATCATCATCATAATTTCAACCGAAAGATGTCCACTGCTGGACATAGGCCTCCCCGAAGTGTCACGATTTTTTTGGATCGATTATGGGTAGAAAGTTGACAACTATGTTGTTGTTCCTAATTAACCATGCTGATAGATAACTTTGTCATGTGACAAAGCTATCGTTCAGCAAGGTCAATTAAGAAACCGATTAGGTTTAAAGAATCTTTATTTCTCATAAGAACATGATACAGCTCACTTATATGAGATTTAAATTTTAACATAAATTTATTGTCGTCTAATGACGAAACATGCAGATGTAGAATAAGTAAAATTACAATAACAAGGTATGAGATCAATAGTAAACAAAGCAAAAGTGTCGGTAGTTACATATAAAACAAGTTAATAAAGCTGGCCAATTTGACACCAAGGTACCCCTCATAAGTACTGATTATTCAATTTGTGAGGAACACAAACACCAATTAAGAAGCGACCTATTGTGTGAATATTTTTGTGTGCTAGCATAGTGCGTGCACGATTCTTAATTGAATAAAAGCATACACATGAAAAGAAAATTTCACCCAAGATCCACATACTCAAATTCCATACAGATCAGTTTCTGAAGCATCTAGGTACAAAACAAAAACAAACAACCGTTCCACATACCAGCACTTATTCAAACGACCATTATAAATCGTTCAGGAATCACGACAAGTCACAACCCCATTCAGGAGCAATCGATTCATTGAGTAACGTCCATGCCATCACCGCTATATTTAGACATGGTCAATACCTCGTTGATAGCGTATGATCAAGACGATCTAATAATAGAAAATGCATCAGTAGCACGACAATGCTGCGTGGCGTTTTATTGATAGTGGGCCTGAGGATTGTTACTGATTCGACCATGAATCCTTTGGGGAAGAGTGAAGAAATGTACACGCAACTGAACTTAAAGAGTATTCTGCGTGCCTCGGAAAGCACGGTAAGCTATTATCCTGGTTGTCGTTTCGAGAAGTCAGGAAATCAGACACCAGTCTTGCCAAATGGTGTGGTGTTAGGGTTGTGTAAGGCAAATAGAGGCTACCTATCAAACCATGGCAAATACTAGTACTCAGCTGCATGAAAAGGCTAGGCAGATTGATATTAGTGTCTACGTACGAACGTATCTATAAGTAAAGTGTCTATTCCTGACATTCTATTTTGTTAAAATGTGTTCTTCTGACACTTTACATGAGACTTATTTTCCTGTAATAATGACACCTGTCAGAGTAACGTATAATGCCAGCTCGACGGCTTAAATTCAACAGATTAGTAATAGATGTGGGCTGATTGTATTTATTTTGTATACGTAACATTTTATAAAATTTTTGATCCGCCGTAAAATACCCTTTTAAGTTCTGATTGGTAAGCCAAACATAACCTAATCAATTTCACAAGATTACGGCTCGATTTATACTCTTCTATCAGGTTCTTTCTTACGTTCTCATTCGCTCGTTTTCATGCTCAAATAATGCTATATCACCGAACTCAGCCTAGCCAACCGCATAAAATTCAACATTTTCACCACAACAGGGGCTACTCTTTAAGCGCAAAGTCCGTAGTTTCGGGCTTAGTTGCGGGCGTATTATACTCCGTATCACCTAACCACTAAGAACTAACTAATCGTAAGCCCGTAGGTGAAACGGAGTAGAACACACCCGCAACTCAGCCCGAAACTATGGATTTCGGGTTTAGAGAGTAGCTTTCCAAATACAGATCCCCAATAAAAAACTCCCGAAGCAAGAGTAGACCGTTTGAAATCGATAGCGATCAACATTAGACTCGTTATAGCAATGAAGACACATCAAATCATAACTAACTTCTGCACAATTAAGAAACGACACGTATTCCATGATATATCGGCTCGTCATGTGATTTCCTTCATCAATTAGTTGATTGAACGTAGTACTTTTGGATTGACGATTTAATATGTTGTGCGAGTGATTCAGCGATGTTATTGAAAACTTAAGAATTTGCTTATAATAGGAATAATATGCGTGGCGTTTGAGACATATCTTATTTGACATGTTTGTTAAGCATAATATTTGAATAAATTATTTATCTAAGGTTAACTGGGTGATTTTAACTGTTCTTTTTCCTACAAAATACTTCTGCCGGTCTATTCTGACAACATCTTAGGTGGATTAAGCATGAAGCGAACAATAGTACGGTTAAGCAGTAACCAGCCTTATTGTGCTAAACAGCGAGTGGTCACCTGAAAAAAAAAATGAAGATAACTGTCATTCTATCTTGTTAGAATGGATTGACAGCTCACTTCATGTTCTCTTCACCTAAACTTACACGGTAAGCGGTTTATAAAATTGCACTGCAGTATTATAGTTATGCAGAGATTCTAGCTTTATCCCAAATACAGTGGGATCGGATCGTGTGGGTGTTATTACTTAGCCACGAGCTCCTGTACATAGCTGTCCAGAGATGAGATCTTTTTAAATGGATGTGGACGAAGATCAGGGCAAAAGTCCTCGAAATGTCCTTAAATTGGGCTAGTCATAAGGAGCGTGTCTCCTTAAGAAAGAAAATCAGTTTTTCTGACCCGCTGCTACAGCATGTGATCAGCCTTTCGTTTTTTTTTTTTGTTCTGTTTGAGATGAGTTTGATCTTGACTCTCGTTTAGGTCATATCCCATAACATGAAGGTTACATTCTAGTATTAAAACAATGATAAATGTCTAAGAATTGCGATAAAATGGAGTTACGATTATAAGAATGCATAGAATTACGCAGATAGAAAACTGAAATAGTTCAAGAACTGTCTTGTATACCTGTCACCGGAAAATTGCAGACGAACTAACTTATCAACGACATTTCGGTGCATAAATACTTTTAATTATCACCGGAACATGGCAAACGCCGTAAGATTGTAAAATATCGCGTGTAATTGTAAACTATTTTTTCTTAATAAGACATGGATATTTCGGAAACTATTGAATTTCGATGGCATATATATATTATGCAAAACGATTTTTTCAAAATATATCTAGAAATTATAAAATATAAAGATTTATTAGGTACTAGATATGTTTCCGTAACATAGTAATAAATCCTTATAATTTATAAATTATAGTATTATTCTATATAGTCTTTTTCTAGATAAAGTGCTTTATGTGGTCAGTTATTTTGTCTGAAAAACAAGAAAGAAAGTAAAGCTGTTGAATTGAAAAAATAATTAGCTATTCGATTATTTTAGTTGGTCTGATTCGTGCTATGGAATACCAGCTGCCACCCGCGGCTCCCGGGAAAAAAGTAAATATTCTATGTGTTATTCCAGACTATAATCTACCTCTGTGCCAAATTTCATCAAGATCCGTTCAGCCGTTCAGACGTGATTGAGTAACAAGCATCCATCCAACAAAACTGTCGCATTTATAATCTCAAATATATAAAATTCTCGTGTCACAGTTTTTGTAAAAAAACTCCTCCGATACGGCTTGACCGATTCTTATGAAATTAAGGTTTTAGGACTCAGAATAGGACGTGGGTAAACCATATTTCATCCTAATTTTTTTTTTTGGAGATTTTTATTATATGCGATTTATGATTCGACATTATAAAGTACATACAACCCAAAACTTTCACCAACCTCTATTTTTTAATAGCGATATTAAACAAAGTCGGGTTAGTTACACTGTTTATAACTCAAGAACGGCTGGACCGATTTTGAAGATCTTTAGATTGTTGGGTTTGTCTCTGCACCGAATAGCAGAATAACTATTAAAATATCGCAAAAAATCACACAAAAAAATCTCACGATAATTCGTACGCAACGCTATTTCTGATACATGACAAATTAATAATGATGCGGTTCGAAGTTCGACGGGTTCGCTCGTACATATTAGTATAGATTAAAAGGAAACGCTATATGTTTAGTTACAGCTGCTAATTTAGACATGAATATAGGTTGTGCCTAAACGAGGGAAGATGAGGTCTGATTATTGATTTATCATTTCCAACAGCATTTATTTGGAGCGGGCAACATTAAATTGTAGTTGATAAAAAATGCTTACAACAAGTTTAAAATAGCACAATAATTAAATTTTATCATTCACAAAACATCTCAGAAGTTAATTAGCGATCTTCGCAGAGACATACCAGAAAACGGAGAAAAACTGCGCTTTACCATTTCTTAATTTCCGTTGAAATCTAATTAATAAACGGAAAAGGAACACTTCTCTTTGAAAGATAACCCGGGCATTGAACCGGGACCCGAGCGGAGCGATATCGCCGCGGGCTATAAATTAGGAAAAATTGTTCGTTATCTACAGATTTTTTCCCTATAATATGAAGGACAATGAGTGGTGGCCTAGGGGTTGAAACGTAAACTTTTAAAATCCATTTGGTGAATTTTCGAGTTCAATATTTGATAAAAAAAATACTAATTTTGATTGTTTTTACATTTTAAGGTTCTGGCGACAACAAGAAATTTCAATGAAAAATATTTTTTTTTATTTTTGTTAATAATAAGGTACTTACCAACACTTATCTTGTATTTAAAATTATTCAATGTAATCGTAAATTGAATTTCTATTAGTAACACTATTCACACAACTTTTCTTGTTTTTCCCTGTACCTACTATACACAATTTTACACAAAAGGAATGCAAATCTGAATCTAATTCCATTTACACAATGAAACTAAACAATATTAAAATTATGTGTACCAACAATCTGTCGCAATGGTCTAAATTTAATAAAACAAAGGTCTTTATTTCCGTTCTAACAAAATCTGATTCGTCACATACATTTGATGAGTAAACTTACCCATATACAAAATTTAATTTAATCAAAATTACAGTGATAGTGATATTTATCGAAGTTACTTTCTGTTGTCTTGGCAACAAAGTCCAAAAGTAGCCTTCAAAAGAACATAGAATGTAGGTCTCAATCAAAGTTAAGAAAATCACGTTCTTCTCTAATCAGCGTTACTAAAGTAAACAATTATTTATTCACTGACTTAGAGTGTTCTATTACTAGGTACAATCGTTACATCCCGAGACACAATTGGTAGCAATTCCTTAGCCTCTTCTACAGGTTTTACTCCCTTTATACAATCTGAAATATCTTGCAGGCTCTTATCTTTAGTCTCAGGTATGTAAACATATATTATAACCAAACATACGGATGAAGATAAAGCAAATAATAAGAACGTTCCATGCATTCCTAAAGCTTTAAACATATAAGGAGATACTTTTATAAAAGTCCCATACATAATTTTAAAAGTCAGTGCTATTGCACACATGGATAAACTTCTACATTCTAAAGATATTAACTCACCACAGATAGATGTGGATAGAATCATTGGTCCACAACTAATACATACTGAATAGCCAATCAACAATAGAATTGATAAATACTTGTTTTCACCTATGACTGCAACTTTAACTAAATAAAGATACAGCGATAGTGAAAACAAAAATGCAATTGCAATAGAAGAAGACGTCAATAGTAAACTTCGTCTTTTGAATGCTCTTGATAAAGCACATCCCACATACATAGTTGAAACTGTCACAGCATCTAATATTAACATGCCAGCATAAGCAGTAGATTCACTGCTGGTTATTTTCTTTAGTATATCTAAAGCGTACACTGTACAAACTAGTTTTCCCGAAAATATATACAATGCCATCAACAACACAGAACATAGCACAGGTTTATAAAACTCTATTTTAGACACTACTTTAATAGATTCCAGGACTCGATTTCTGAAAGATGTATTGCGTCTATCATTTTGATGATCAGCAATGAGTTTCTCAAGTTCCTTTTCGGAAGACATATTTGAACCCTTCAGCCATCTGTGGGCTTTCGCACATTGATCAAAACGTCCTTTAGTTGCCAGCCACAAAGGGGATTCTGGCCAGAAATATAATATGCCCGAACTGTATAAAGAACACACCAATCCGAATAGGGCAATATTCTTCCAATGGAAGAAGGTTCCTATTAAATTTGAGGCTAATATGCCCCAGAAAAATGTTGCAGATTTGATGGTCAAGAAGAGGCCACGGTATTTAGCTGATGTGTACTCAGCGATAATGGCGACTGATACGGTGAGGTAGGAAGCGGTAACGACCCCTTGGAATATTTCGCTGATCAGGATCATATAGATATCGTTGCTGTTGTAGAAGATGATGAAGCCGATGAATGTAGAGACGCAGATGACACTCTGGGTGATCTTCCTCCCCACAAGCGCCACTAAGATTGGCAGGATGATGACCCATGGCATCCCAGCGTAGCTGAACATGGCGGCTGGAAGCACAATAATAGTTCTTATAAGAATCTGCAAAAAAAAAAAGCTACGAAGCCCTCTGGATACTGCTGAGTACCAGTGTTTTAAATGAAGCGACACTCCGTCTGACCTCCTCTACCCAGTTATTGGGTAACACGATATCCTTCCACTTCCGGCTTTGACAAATCTTTCAGTATACAAGCAGCTCGTTTGTGGAATGCATTAGAAGTGAGGCGTGCCCAAACGCTACCAGCGTTTAAAAGAATGGTGAAGGAGCATTACCTTTCACTTTAATTTTTCCGCTCCTTTCTCAATTTTATATTTGATATTTATTAGTATATACATTGGTATTGTATAATGTATTTTATATTATTATGTCTAATTAGTATTGTTTAGAACGTTTGTACACTGACAGCCCTATATCTCCTTTCGTTTAATCCATCCAAAGGTTGTCTGGAAGAGATTGCGTGATGGGATAAGACCGCCCATTGCCCATTGTACACTTATTTTATGTTTGATTGTCCTGTTCTTATTATGAGGTGTACAATAAAGTATTATAATCATAATTTTATTATCAGGCTACTAAGGCCCATAGATACAATACACGAAATAACCTTATTAAAACTATAACTAAACACGTACCGTTGTCGTGTTTCGCTGGTTGGTTAAGACTTTCAGCCAAAAGTCCTCTTTTAAGAAGGACTGTAGATGATGGGTTGGAACTCGTACCACGAACGACGTAAGGTTGATGATGTGGCGCAATTCCAACCTTTCGACCCTCAGAGTCCAGTTGGTCTTCACTTTTGATAAGAGTGGTGTCAGATTTTCTAGCTTCAGACTATCCGTAACGACTGTTAAAGATATTCAAATCATCGACGGCATGGTATGTTAAGATGGTCACCCATCCACAAATTCACTTCGACAAGCGTGGCTAATCCATGCGCTGTTTTTATTTAGTTACAAGCTCCGCAAGTGATGTTCAAGTAATATTGTGTTAAATAAATACGGCAAGTATCTTTCAACTTGACCGTATAATTCAAAAGAACCTATTGTCAACAAATTATGGTAGGTATGATTTTTTGCAAAATTTACACCAATGTCACAGCCAATTTCCTCCAAAAGTACTGAACCGATTCAGTTGAAATTTGGCACACATCATTATGAACTTCGGTGTCCTAAACAAGGCGTACGTAGCGTTACTAAATAAATTTTAAGTAGGTATTGTGATAGTGATCCTAAAAGGGTTCTGTTTGGTCCTTCAGACGCTCGGAACCCTAAAAAAAGTAGTGCCTTGACTTGACTGCCTCGGTTGCTCTAGTGGTCACCAGCGCTACTCCTGAACATGTTTTTCCATGTGGATTTTCTCAATAGCTGCCAGGAGTCTGGATTTATATTTGGTTTATGGGGTACAAAATACAAAATAGAAAAGAGACAAGCCTCCCCCGTTATCTCCGAAACTATTGAGCCTAAAATGTTGGTAAAAATATATCTGTATTTTTACCAACATTTTAGGCTCAATAATCTATTTTAGGCTCAATAATCTATTTTTTATTCATAAATTTAAAAAAAAAAACCATAGGAAGCTTAAAAAACTATACTCGTATCGTTAGTAAAATATTTTTTCGGAACCGTTGTCCACGAGTCCGGCTCGCACTTTGTTAGTTTAGTATAATAACGCGGACGAAACCTCTGGCAATAAACATAATCCGTATCGTATATAACACGTTTTATTGTTATTGAAAACATAAGATTTTTCTAAAACAGAAATAACATGCGTGGCGGTTGAAACGTCTTATTTGACAAGTTTGTTACGCATAAATTCAATAAATTATTTTTCTAAGGTCAACTGGGTGATTTTTACCGTTCCTTTTCCGACAAAATACTACCTACTGCCAGTATTCTGACAACATCTCTGAGCGTGTTAACTCAAGTGGAGTGAGCGTGAAGTGAGCTGTCAATCCATACAAGCAAGTTGGAATGACAGTCCAACTTGCTTTTATGGATTGACAGCTCACTTCATGTCCGCTGTTGAGAGTACGTAAATATAAAAGTACCACTCATTGGGGCGCGGAAAAAAACATTTATTATTTCAGCAACATACACTTCTTTACTTATTTACTAAATGCTTTATTGTACACCTCAGAATAAGCACAGGGCAAAACAGCATAAAAACTTATTGGACAGGGCATTCTCTTACAGACAACAGAGTGCCAGTGAACGAGTTGATATGGTAACTGAGCTATACATTGAGTATCACAAGTATTTATATGAATGAATCTACAGGAATAATAAATATTAGGTTAATTGTGATAATGAAGTAATCTAAATAATTAATTACTATATAAACTAGAAAGTCTAAAATGAAGTTGAAACTGATCAGAACATAGGATGTTAATTATAATTGTGAAAATAAGCAAGATAAAGTTACTACTAAATCTAATGGTTTGTTGATATACTTAATGTCTTAATAGGTGATAAGATTAGTTAATGAGATATTAACCTATGTTAGTAATTACATTTCATTTGTGGATATGGTCAATATATAACACGTGTGATTGGTTGAATAAAATTACAGCTCATTGCATCACTTGCCTGGCTTGAAAGTTGTGACGCGTCGATAATATTTTTGTTTTGTTTGTCAATTCAAATAATTTTGAAGTTTTTTTGCTTAGCACTGACCTACCTACTCGTGAAAGGTAGGGGACAAGTTATGGGAATTCAATTCACGCTAGCTTACATATATGTGTAGGATGAATTTATGAAAAACTAAAATTTATCATCCAATGGTAATTTAGACACGTATAACAAGTCAAAGACGTCCTCTATGTCCCTCCAATTTTTTTTCCAATTGAACATAGTACCATCGCTACTGTTAAAATAAGAAAAAAAACTATTTATTACCAAAAAAAAAAAGTATAAAATTACTACTCGTTTTCTATCTTCTTTCTTTCTTATCTATTTTGAATATAAATACTTAACTAACTATATACAATAGAAATAAAAATAAAAACTCCTAACTAAATTAACCCTAAAATATGGAGTCAAAAAATTCGCCCGCATCGCTGTCGACTGGAAGTGTACCCAAAAGACTGGCGACATTGCCACGTTGTATGGCAATGCTTATTCTTTGACCAAGGTAAAAGCCAGCCCTTGGGTCACGTGAAGTGTCAACTAAGCGTCTTGAGAGATCTTTAAACAAGTTATGTGCACTCGGACCTTTTTTTTTAATATGTACTGAAAATAAATACATAGGTAACCATGATACGTACGTAACCATGATGCCATCTCCGGGCTGACAGCGTCAGTAGAGTTGGCTTCTCTGCGGAGTTGAGGAATCAGCACCGTTGGAGAGCCAGTGCAGAGCCCCAGCATGAAGAAACATGACCAAGCGCCGCTGCTGATCAGTAACTGTTAACAATTGAATTTTTAGCAGATATTTGTGCCAGTGACTTTCCATTTTTAACCGACTTCAAAAAAAGGTGGAGGTTCTCAATTCGTCGTTCGTAAATCTTTTTTTTTTAATTTATTTATGCTCCCCAATTACTCGAAGATCGCTGGACCGATTTGGATTTTTTTTTTTGTTTGAAAGGGTATACTTCCCAGATGGTCCCATAATCATCAAGTGAGGATCTGATGATGGGATCCTGGAGAAATAGAGAGATCATTTCAAATTTTATAGGCACACCAGAAGCGATTTGGGTAGTTTTTGGAAAAGTTCTTTCTCGGAGTGATCATAAAGCTTTTCTAATGACCTGGGGGTTTGTATGTTGAAATTAAACTGCGATGGACATACCTTTTTTACATTCTTTTCCGCCCATTGTGCACTTATTTTATGTATGATTGTCCTGTTCTTATTATGAGGTGTACAATAAAGTATATAGTAAATAAATAAATAAATAAGGCAGCAGAGAGCGCAGATGACGAGTTGAGAGCTACTGTAGTTTTAAGAGGAATGTTAGCAAAGAACTTAGCGAATTCCTGAGCTACCTCTGCATCTGAGTTTATTGGGCCATGTACAATATTTTAATTAAATTTATTTCCACGCGATTTCTTCCTACCTGTTTCTGTTTCGTTATTTATTATTTTTCAAGTAGTATTTTTTATTTTGTCGTCTGCTGATTTAATTTGATTGCTAATATGCAGTACTTTTGCTGTTTTTCATACACATGTTTTTGAATATTTCGCAACATACTTACGGAAGCTTGAATTATTCGTATGTTGCTTTAGACCATAAAGTTCATATTCTACAGATTGTACTTCGGGGAGAGTGTCCAGGAACTCCGCAACCTCATCCCACCGGCCCCCTTCTACCATCGGACATCTAGACGCACTGCAAGTTACCATCCCTACCTTGTTGCTATTCCACCAATTCGCACTAAACGTTTCCAAACGTCTTTTATAATGCGCACAGCAAAGGAGTGGAACTCTCTGCCTGCGTCTGTGTTTCCGCGCCTACCAGAAGAAATGACGTTTTGCGCCATGTAAATAAAATAATAAATTCAAAAGGGTGTAACATGTCTATTTTTCCAGCGATTTAAATATACTATTTTAGTATTATCATTCAAATAAATGTTCAATCTTGTACATTTTTCTGTAGTTAATTAATGATTCTATTATAATCTAATAAATGATTGGTATAATTTCAAAGTAACTAATGCTTATAAGCATAATATGCATTGATTAAAAAAATGTTTGATATACCACTCAAAAGACATAAAACCTATTTAGTCTAATATTATAAAACGCCTAGTAAAAAACACAAACCAATTTTTAATTTTTTTTTATTTTTTTTATTTAATATGGGTTTGCTCTTGACTCTAGTCTAGGTCATAGATGACAGAGACAAAGTCGACGATGGAGCGAGCTTACCCAGAAGAAGCCTGTTCACTCTAATTTTGAAGAGATTAGGGTCGTATGCGTTTTTATGCGTATTTCATATAAAACCCATTATAACTTTTTCTAATTATTGATAAGTTGTAAAATGTAGGTAACTTAACAAATATCATTATTAGTTGTCTCTGTCTGTGCGTAATCTTGCTCAGTTAAATAATAATTTATTTCTTTAAAAATGGATTACTATAAGTGTGAGACATACAGTTCAAAGGGTGCAGTAAAGTTGTTTGTGAATGTATACAGCTATATATGTAAACACAGACAAATAAATAATACTGAACAAACGAGAAGAATTTTATTCTCGTGCCATCACTACACTAAACAGTGAGTCAAATATTCATTCTGTTTTAAAATTGGATGATCACAATCATGATCCTCAGCAATCGAAATTGGAAACTTCAGCAATAATTGAAAATATTAAAAGCGTGGCCTTTCAAGCTACATTATTTACCTACTTAAAACATAGGCTATATTTTATTTTCGGAAATAATAGATGCTCACGAAATTTCAATAATGTTATCCAAAGTAGCAACATTTTGCCTAATAAATTCAGTATTTGGCGTGCGCTGAGAAAACTATTGATGATACATAAAAATATAATAATACTAGCTGTCGCCCGCGGCTCCGCCCGCGTTTATGTCGAAAACTATCCCAAGGGAACATATTCCCGGGATGAAAAGTATCCTATGTGTTATTCCAGACTATAGTCTACCTCTTTGCCAAATTTCATCAAAATCCATACAAACTTTCGCTTTTATAATATTAGTAGGATAAAATTCATAAAAATATAAAATAATACAAACTATCGTACGTACTTGTACCACTGTGGTTGCGAGAGATATAGGTCTCTCGCAACCACAGTGGCAAAAGTACTGGACGGTGTGATTGATGCTAGCTTGAAGGAATGTTGCAACCCTGCACGACTCACAGTTCGGCTTTCAACTAGGTTTGTCAACAGAAAGCGCCATTGTACAGCCAAACATACGGTCCAGTATTACACCGATCGTAAAACGCCGGTATACGCCCGTTTTCTGGATCTCTCCAGGGCCTTCGATTTGGTAAATTATGAAGTACTCTGGAGCGAGCTTGAGGGTAGGGGTGTACCGACAGGAGTCCTGAGGATACTGCAGTATTGGTATGGGAACCAAGAAAATGTCGTAAAGTGGTCCAATGTATACTCTGAGACATATAGGTAAGAATGAGTGAATGAGTTTGGGGATGTCCTTTTCACAATATCTACTATTTAACACTACTAACACTAGTAATAAGTTATTATATTGTGTACTAACACGCTGAATCATTACTGTCCGAAAATAAATTATTATTATTATAAACCAGAAAAGAAAAAGGAAAATCGTAATTTTTTTGTACTACGTATTATTTCCCTGTTTCTTTTTTATTCATCCCTTGTGCATAATTTTTTAATGATATCAATTTGTGGATGTTATTTTTTTTTATATTATGTGGTAAATAAAAAAAACAAAATTAATATTTTTTTTAATTCCTTGAATAAAAAAATTACTGTAAAAAATAAAATATCACTTACTTGTCTCAAAAAATAAACCCATACAAATCCATCGTTCGATATGTCTATTTCACTCATTATTAAAACTACTAAATACCCGTGAACTCCAAAACTTCCGTGAAGTCAATACGAACTACAATTCTTTAATATTTGTATTCATGATAATCGTTAGGTTCTAAAAGAAGGTGTTAGGGTACGGCAGAAAAATTGAGAAACGTTTTTGCCTTATCGTCGATCACATCATCGCTTCAGCTGTGATTCTGTATAGGTATATCTCACCGTGTAAGCTTAGGTGAAGTGAGCCGTCAATCCATACAAACAATTTGGAATGACAGTTAACTTTATGCTCACTTTACCTAAGTTTACTATGTGAGGTGACAGAATAGACCGGAAGATACAGTCGGTCGATTCTATAAACATGTCGAAGTGAAGGTTTGGGTGAAGTGATCACGAGGTGAGCTGTCATTCCATCTTGATTATATGGATTGACGGCTCACCTCGAGATCACTTCACCCAAACCTTCACTTCGATATGTTTACAGAATCGACCGGCTGGTCAAACTCGAGCCTGTAAATAATAAAGAAACAAAACTGACCGACCTCATTAAAAATTTACACTTTTAATAATCTCGCGGTTCAATCTCGTGGATTTTTTGCAATAGGGAATATGAATGCAATTTTTTTATTTGCAAAATAAAATACTTATTATCTCTAGTAAACAATTATGAAATATTTTTTAAATCCCTTTGTTAGTGATGAAGTTATTAAGCTTCAAAGTTGACAATTAGAAAGAGAAGTCCGATACCAACTGTGACGTCAAATACTATGTCGCCTATACAGCTGCCATACAAAACAGCGTTTTCGCGAGAGGGACAGATATATTTGTTTAAAATAGTTATATCTCGTTTGTTTTTCGGTCAATTTCGATTCTATTTTCACTGTTAGTGAACTAACTTTAGCTTTAACGTTAGTGAATAAACTTTTTAAATAATAAATATTTTTTTCATGCATATTCCCTATTGGATCAGTACTTAAAACTTACCTTGTACCAAAATTGTCAAGCAATTTCATTCAACACTTTGTATTATTTTTTACTGGTTGGTGCGGAACCCGCACAGCACAAGGATGCTAATTTTGCCTTGTACTTAATTAAAACTCGTTCGACTCGTTCAAATTGATTTGACGAACATTTTCGTTGTACATAGAATCAAAGAGATTAGTAGATATGCTGGAATAAGAGTCTGTCAGCATACATCAATAGTACGGGTTAATAGTGTGAAAAATTGCGTAGTCGTCGATTACATTAGGTATCTGTCTTATTTTTTTTTTTTCTTCGTCTAGTCTTTTTAGCCAACGTATGTTGGAGAATGTCAGATTGTATTAAGTTCGCCTATAAAATTAATAAATGTTTTATTGACATAAAGCTGTTACATTTCAATTGAAGCCCTGACTCCTGAGCTAGATGGTACCCGTGTTAGAGGAGTCAGTGTCTTCACCCGCTTGTGGAAAATTAGCAATTTATACACTAAACTTAAAATTAAAATGAGTACAAATAATGCAAGCTGCTCTTGTGTGGAATAGGGTGTGTGTGCGTGTGTTGTGTGGATGTGGGGGTATGTTGTATTTTGTGTGCATTTGCTGAGTGACTGCACCTGGTGGTTGTACTTTGGGTTATATCAGAGGCCCATGTACCACTACTGTACATAAAGTTAAAATAAATAAATAATATCACTTAACATTAAGCCTGTATTGCCTGAAGAGCTAATCAGAGATGTACAGTCCACAAAGCTTTTTGGTATACAGGTAAAAATATTATTTTTTCCACTGCACTGCCAATATTTATTTCTAATGTGTTCTAATGCACACACACACAACTTTTTAAGCTAATGACTTACTAACGAGGGTGGTGTACAATAATTGTCTACTCAGCACCCTCACAACATCGTTTGAAAGTAGTTACAAGTTAGCTGCTTGCATACCAAATAGCTTTGTTGACAGTACCTATGGGACCATAGGTATTTGGTATGCTCATACTCAAACTTGTGTCACACATCTTCGAATCCTATGACGAGTGCTATGAACCGGATAAAAAAAACCCACTAAACAGGCTGCTGAGAAATTCAAAGTGTAACAGAATTAACGCAATGCCTGAAAAGAGGTCATTTGTACTCATCATTATGAACAACTTTTACTATTGGACCAAACCCGAAATAAAAAAAAAAAGATTTTCAGTACATTTTCGGGCAGACGATGTTTTCGTAGCGATGTTTTTGACCCCCTTGTAAAATAACCCATATTCAGGTATCTCATTCATTCTGTTACACGTTATATTCTAAGACAAAAAAAANAAAAAAAAAAAAAAAAAAAAAAAAAAAATACATAATCATCACACCAGCCGAAAGTCGTCCACTTTGCCATTTTGCCATAATCACCACGCTTGGCAGGCGGGTTGGTGTTCGCAGTGTAGCTGTTGTAAGACGGGGCCCGCTAGGGCCAAACCCTGCCAGGGTTGCGGAATCTGTTCGAAAGAGTCACCGCGGCCCTGGAACGCAAAGGGCTTTAGAAGGAACACGGATGGGTTTTAGTCAGTAAGAGTCTGACACGCCCTTCCGCTCCACCCAGAGCGGAAGAAGTCATTTGATGATTTCCCATCCTTAAAAAAAAAAAGCTGTTGTAATGCACAGAAACACAGTCAAAGTCAAAAGGTTTATTACAATTAGGCCATTAAACGGCACTTTTGAATGTCATCATTTCCAGTTCAGTAAAATAATAATATTACATTTATAAAGTGACTCCACTGTCCATTCGGAAAGGTAGATTCTTATGGAGAAGAACGGACAAGAAACTCCATAGTTACTCTTTTCAAATAATGATTTTACAAAATTTGGTATACAAAAATTAATTTAATATTATGTTAAGTATTACCAGCAGAGGTAACTTATTCATTTTCTAAAGAAATTTAGGTAAATGGTACTCACATATTTACAAATATTGGAATCATTAATTAAACAGTGTGTGAGTCAACAGAAAAATAAAAACACAAAAAAGAAACAGTATATTAAAGTTACATAAATCAACCAGTTTGATTTTGTCTACACCCTTGATTGTCCTATGAAGCAGGACCAGCATGTTTCCAAGCATTTTTATCCTGAATGTAATCTTCTACTTTGTAAAATACACAGAGAATGCTGCTGCCCATTCTCTGGTGAGTCCCTTAGTCGCCTCTTACGACACCCACGGAAAGTGATGGGATGGTGTTATTCTTTTACGTCCCGACACCATACAGACATACATACTTTGCCTAATTTGGTAATCGAACCCGGGTCCTCCGCAAGAGAACAATAACAACGGAAATTACTTTCAGTTTGTGAAATGCAAAAACTGTTATATTTTACCTGGGCATTCAACTCTTTTGTTTACTGTACTATAAAATCATGCCAGTGGAAATATACTATCGAGATGCGCCAAAATGTTAGCACATTAAAAACTAACTAATTTCTTTTCCTTAATTCCCTTTTTTGCATTTTTGTAAAACTACACGATACGCATTTTAATTACAACTTTTGTTAGAATGATTATTTTGTCTATTCTGTCTCCTGGACTGAAAGAGACTAGATCCCACGACACAGGGAATCCCAGTGTGGGCTAAATTTAGTTTGTAATCTGTATTATTTTTGGCATAATAAACTATTATTAAACATTTTTAGAGCATGTTTTCAGTTTTTTTAAACAAAAAAACCAGTAATAAAACAAGTAAATCATTCATTTTTTTTTATTTTCAATCAAAGTTCCTTAAAAAATCAATAGTTCTTATTCTGTGAACAAGAATATATTTTGAGAACTCCTTAAGTACTAAATTTAGATAGGCGTACCAAATTTTTTTACATGCTACGCTACAACTATAAATAAAAAGGTTTTTAACAAACAAATCTTAACAACAAAAACTTAAAAAGATGAAGTTAATGACTAGCTTCATACATTAATTAACTAGCTGATCGCGGCTGTATCCGCGTAGAATTTTGCTCATGACAATTTCGTTAGTTTGTAACTTTGCTGATCCCTAATTATATTATTAATTAATTAATAAAAAAATCCAATCGAAGTTACTTCTTATAACATCAGCTATTCGCCAGTAAAAATCGAAAATCCCTTCATAATCGGCTTAGTCGTTTCGAAGATTAGTCGGAATAACCAGACAGACAGATACAAAAAATTGTATCAACTGTTTTTGGTATAACTATTGTAAACATGTAGAACAGAGTAGAGTAAACATGATTATGCTTTAAGAAGCCTAAAGCTGTTATTTAGACATTACAAACAGATACTGTAACTTAACGTATTGAAAAGTATAAATAATTTTATCATGGCCTTTTAACTCTTTTCAGGAGGTAAGAAGTTAGCCTCTTCTTGCAAAACAGGACTCTTCTTATTACCCTTCATCCATTCGGCAATTTCTTGTAAAGTCATATCTTTAGTTTCAGGCAAGAATGTATAAATCAAGAACAAGAAGAACGAAGTAGATAATCCAAAGAATAAGAAAGCACCATGAGTACCCCATGATTTAAATAACAATGGTGATAACTTAACTAAAGTTCCTAAAAGTATCTTTGATGATAGATCCATACAGCATGATGATAGACCTCTGGCTTCAATGGAAACTAACTCCCCAGAAATCGTTTGTGTCAATATAACAGGACCAAAGCAAAGTCCCATCGAATAACCTATCAACAAAAATATAGCAAAGTAATTATTTTCAACTACAAGCGACAATTTAATTAGGTACGCGTACAAAGAAATCGATAGAAGGAAGCCAATTCCTATTAAAGATGAACATATTAGTAATTTCTTTCTTGGTAACACTTTTGCAACTAAACACCCTATATACATGCAAAAAACTGTAACACCATCCAATACTAACATCGCTGTATAAGGCGATATGTGATGTCCGGCTGTTATCTTACTTATAATATCTATCGCATACACACTAAACACTACCTTTCCTGAAAATATATACAAAGAGTGCACTATCAAACATAAAATCAAAGGCTTGTAAAACTGCCTTGATGATATCACTCGTAAGTATCCAGTTATGTATCCTTTTAACTCGAAATTTTTAGATTTTTCCTCCAGTACGAGATTCTTCTGATAGTCTATCAGTTTTTCTAAATCTGCTTCCGCTTGCTTGCCTTGCCCCATCATCCATCTATGAGTGTCCGAACACCTTTCATATCGTTGTTTTGTAGCCAGCCAAAATGGTGACTCTGGGAGAACAATTGCTATCAATAACCCGTAGGCACTGCAAATAATACCAGCGATGCCAATGTTTCTCCAATGGAAAAAGGTTCCTATGGCATTCGACATAAATATTCCCCAGAAGAGAGTTGCAGATTTCACGGTCAAGAAAAATCCTCTGTGTTTAGGCGAGGTATATTCTGTGATGATCATGACTGATACAGTAAAGTGGGATCCAGTGTTGATGCCATTTATGATCTGACTGATGATGATTTGGTTGACAGTGACGCTTAAGTAGAAAACCACAAAGCTGATCAGATTGCTGATGGTGACAAACATAAATGTGTACTTTCTTCCTATATATTTCATGAAGATTGGCAGAATGAAGGTCCAGGGCAGGCCTGAGTAGACCATTATGGCAGCTGGAAAAAAGAAACAAATATTTTATAAAAGAAAAGATTTTGAATAAATCTACAAACGCCTGATGTTAATCTTATTTTCTAACATGCATGCTAGTGAGTCTTATACGAGGATATCATTCCTTTGTTCTTTTCTACAAGAACTTTTAATAATGTTCGTCTTATCTATCTACTAAATATTATTTTAGTACATGTACATAATTTGTTTATATTCTTTCTTCCTAATTAACGACCTCGCTAATAATAATTATTTTATCCAATAAACTCTTTCATACTCTTAGTAAGCTACTTACGTATCCAAGAAGCAGTAGATTCACTAACAGCATCAAAGGAGTTAGCCTCCTTTCTTATCTGTGGTATGAATACTGTCGAGGCGCCGAAGGACATGCCCATGATGAAGTAGCAGGTCCACCCACCACTGCTGATCATCATCTGAGGGACGAAGATAAGTATTGATTCAAGAGTGGTAAACTACATGTATCGAGAGTACATCAGTCGTCACATGTAAAATAGTACAGATATTTTACAGGTTTTGATTTTGGCTGCTGAGGAGCTCGTGGCTAAATAATAACAGCCACACGGGTCGATCTTTAAGGTTAAGCAACGCTTGCCGAGGTTGGTCTGTGGATGGGTGACCATCTTAACATACCGAGACCCCTCCGTGTCTCGGACAGCACGTTAACCCGTTCGTCCCGGCTGTCATTTGTAGATCTTTGGCAGTCGTTACGGATAGTCAGAAGCCAGTTAATCTGACACCAGTCTTGCCAAGGAATACCGTGTTACCCAGTTAATGGGTTGTAGAGGTCTGGTAGGCAGCCGCTCCACGTAAAATACTGGCATTCAGCTGAATCCGGTTTGACTCGAAGCCGACCCCAATATAATTGGGAAAAGGTAAGGCAGATGATGATTTTGGCTGCCTATGATTAGGCTAGAAGCCGACTCTAACACAATTGAAAAAAGACAAGGATAATGATGAATGTCTAATGGCCGGTTTCAGTAACATATCTACCTTTAACCAATTGTCAAATTAGCTACCAACAGTAGCTGAAACGTCATGTTTGCCTTTGTAACATGACGTTGAAGTTGGTTAAAGGTAGATACGTTATTGAGACCGGCTGTTAGTGGATCAGTAAATAGAAAAAAAATATAGGCCAAATCGTAATTAACGGGTAAAGCCAATCAAAATATAGTACAATATTTATACTTCAGTAGTCGAACAAGTTCTTAAAAATGGTATTTATCAATTAATTGTAGTACCATCGTAAATCATTACTGTCAGGACTATTGCTGACGTTAATCCTGATATGATAGTAAAGACAGATACGAATGCCACACAATGATTGTTGGTATCGCTTTCCCGCATGACCGTCAGGTGAATGATAAAGAATTCATTAACTGCTTCTGTCGTAGCACTCAAGGTTGTCAACATGATATGAGGGTCATAGTGCTGGCGAATAACGTGATCAGCCCCGAGCATCAGACCTTGATTTAGTTGGTATGGTTTTGGTAATATTAATAAATATGGATAAATTTGGATGAATGGAGAGGGAGAAGGAGGCCAAAGAAAAGATGGATTGTGTGTGGGATGATATATAAGAGAAGGGAATAAATGATATCATGGCTGGTGATAGGACAGAATGGAAGAAAACGTTGTGCCGGCTCCAAATTACATGGGATAAGGGCAGGAAGATGATGATGATAAGTTTTGGTGATATTGAGGTGACGGGAAATATAAATATATGTATAAAAGAATAAGACGAGCTGCGCTGATCTCAAATGAATTTAGTTTGGGGCAGAGGAAACGCGTGCACTTTGCATTCTCAATCTCATACACTACAAGTTTTTAGTTTTTTTTTTTTTAAGGATGGGAAATCATCAAATGACTTCGGAAGGGCGTGTCAGACTCTTACTGATTAAAACCCATCCGTGTTCCTTCTAAAGCCCTTTGCGTTCCAGGGCCGCGGTGACTCTTTCGAAAAAATTCCGTAACCCTGGCAGGCTTTGGGCCTAGCGGGCCCCGTCTTTTATGCTGACATCTCTTTGAGGCGCGCGTGAAACACAACGCGCCATCGACCCAGGCCGCAGGCCCGCGCCTACGGTGGCCGGGGATCGCCCTGCGACTCCCGACGCCCGGGGTGTCTTCTCCTGTTGCGGCGGTTGGGGCGAAGGCCTTGCCTTTCCCTCGCGCGGCCCGCCTCCTCCTTCGCTAGCATTACTGCTTCGCAGAAGGAGGTGACCGCTTCCCAAGCCTCCTCGCTCCGGACCATGGATTCAACCAGGGCCGGACGCGAGAGGTTGCCGCCGCCGATCGCCTCGACGAGGACACGGCGGTGCTCAGCCCAAGCAGGGCAGACCTCCACCGTATGCTCCACCGTGTCCTCCGGGCGATCCTCACAGTGCTGACACCCGGGCGTGTCCTCCCGCTTAATCCGAAACAGGTACCTCCCGAAACAGCCGTGTCCGGTAAGTACCTGCGTCAGGCGGAAGGTGAGGACGCCGAAGCGCCTCTCCAGCCACTCCTCAAAGAGGGGTCTTATCGCCGCAATTGTGGCGTGCCCAGCGCTGGGTTGCGACAGTCGCCGTTTCCATATCGCCATGGTATCCTGTCGGAGCTCCGTCCGCCGCGATGCAATTTGCCGTGGCAGCGGAGTTTCGCCCCAGCGAAGCGCCTCCACGCGCCACGCGTAAACGTGCGCGAGGGCTATCGCCTCCAGATCCCATGGCGTTAATCCGGCAAGGAGGCTCGCCGCCTCNCCAGATCCCATGGCGTTAATCCGGCAAGAAGGCTCGCCGCCTCGCCGGAGATCGTGCGGTATCCCTGGGCCAGCCGGATGGCCATGACCCTTTGGGACACGTTGAGCTGGCGGGCAGGTCGCCTCTTCAACGTAAGTGCCCACACTGGGGCCCTATAAAGGGCCATGGACCGCACGATCCCCGCATAGAGCCTCCGGCAGGAGGCGTTTGGACCCCCTAGATTGGGCAGGAGCCGCTTGAAGGCAGCCCCGGCCCGCTCCAGTCTTGGAGCCAAACGTCGGAAGTGCTCCTCGAAGTTCCATCGGCTATCGAGAACGAGCCCCAAGTACCTGATCGTCGACCCGACGCCGATGTGAACCCCTCCTACTATTATTTGAGATCCCATTGGTAGCCTGTTCCAAGAACCATAAAAACACATGGCTTCGAACTTGTGCAGGGCCACCTCGAGACCCAATTGCCGAAACTTCTCAACGACTGTTGCAACTGCGCGTGTCATCACTTCGGCCGCCGCCTGGTGCGACCCCCCCTGCGCCAAGACTAGCGTGTCGTCAGTGTAGCAGACTACGTTGACGCCGCTAGGGAGGTCGGCGGGCAGCACCCAGTCGTAGCCGATGTCCCACAGGAGCGGCCCCAGAACCGAACCCTTTGGAACACCGCACGACATCTCTCGCCGGTTCCATTCTCCCCGGTGACCGGGGTAGATGACGGCCCTGTCCGACAGATAGGCCTCGACCACGCGACGGAGGTAGGTCGGCATCCGGTGATACCGGAGTGCCTCCCTTTTTTTTTTGATCTCGGGGGGAAATCCTCATGGAAATCCTCCACCCTGGGGCGGGTGGAGGGGTCTGTCAGACTCTTACTGACTAAAACCACCCCGGTGTTCCATCTCCCACCTACGCCGGGGATCGCGGGAACGTATGCGACATCCGCAATCCCCGGCTGGTGCCGGCCCGCATCTGCGGGCCACCTCGCGTCGGCGAGGGGAGTGAGGTGTTTAACTCCCCTCGCTACGTCAAAGAGGGGCGCACGGGAACACCACGCGCCGCCACCTCGGGTCCGGATGAATGGGGGGCGACGGACATCCCCAAGTCCGCCGCCCCTGGACCCAGTTAGGGGGGCCGGAAGAGGGCAGCGTATGCCCTCCTCCGACGCCCGATGCGCCTGCTGCGGGCAGGGAGAGCGGTTGTGATCTCCCTCTCCCTTTCCGCAGCCTCCTTCTGCGCGATAACTGTCTCGCAGAAGGAGACCACCGCGTCCCAGGACTCCTCACCGCCGACCATAGCATGGACTACGGCCGGCAGCGAGAGGTCACCGCCTACAACAGAGATGAGGGCACGGCGCGGCTCCTCCCAAGCTGCACACTCTGCAAGCGTATGCCGTGCCGTGTCCTCCCGACAGTCGACGCAGTGGTGGCATCGAGCGTCCGGCTCCCTGCCTATGCGACACAAGAACCTCCCGAAGCAGCCATGCCCCGAGAGGACCTGCGTCGCACGAAACGACAGGGAGCCGTGCCTTCTCCCGAGCCAGAGGTCGAGCACTGGCCGGATGGCCTCGATGGTGATGAGGCCGGCGGTAGGGCTCGAAAGCCTGTCCCGCCATTCCGCCACCAGGACCTCGCGCAGCTGCGACCGACGCAGCTCCAAGTGTTGCTGCGTCAGTCTTTCGCCGCGCGCCCGCGCGCCCTCGCGCCACCTATGCAGTGACGCGAGCACTTTCGCCTCCAGGTCCCACGGCGGAGATCCGGCCAGTGCGCAAGCCGCCTCGTAGGAGATCGTGCGATATCCCCTGATGACTCTGACGGCCATCACCCTCTGCGGCCTCCGCAGAACAGTGATGGTGCTGGCCGTCAGGTCAGCCGCCCAGATCGGGGCCCCATAAAGGGCCATCGATCGCACGATCCCCACGTACAACCGCCTACAGGCGGTGCTCGGGTCCCCCAGATTGGGAAGCAGCGTTGACAGCGCCCCCGCCGCGCCCAACAACTTGGGCGCCAGCCGCCGGAAGTGGGGGCCGAAATCCCACCGGCTGTCGAGCACCAATCCCAGGTACTTCATGGTGGACTCGACAGCGATACGGGCCCCCCCGACCACAATGTGCGATCCCGGCGGCGGCGCTCGCCGGGGGCCATGAAAAACAATGGCCTCCGACTTGTTGAGGGCCACCTCCAGGCCGAGGCGCCGTATGCGGCTCACCACCTGTGAGACCGCAGCCGTCGCCAGCAACGCTGCCTCCCTGTGCGAGCTCCCCCGGGCAGTGACCAGTGTGTCGTCAGCGTAACACACCAGCTGCACTCCCGGCCGGAGCTCGCCCCTCAGCACCCAGTCGTACCCGATGTTCCACAGGAGCGGGCCCAAGACCGAACCCTGCGGAACACCGCACGACATGGGGCGCTGGTATCTGCCATCACGTCCCAGATAGGTGACACACCTTTCCGCCAAATAACCGGAGTGCCTCCCTGATGCAACTCCAGGGAGTTGAAGGCATTGGCGATGTCAAGAGACACCGCCAAGACGACCCTGCCCCGAGACACCGCATCCCCCGTCGTGAGGGCTCTCACGCGCATAATGGCATCCACCGTTGAGTGCCCCGTGCGGAAACCGAACCGAACCTAATCAAATTAAATAGATATACAGAAAAATTGTAAAGTTATATGCAATATTGTTCTTATTGGCTTGCATTAGGTTTTTATCTTATAAAGATAGTATAATTATGTTTGATAAAATATTTTTTTTGTTGGTGAAACTATTCAAGTACCTACACCTAAAGGGACCGCTACCAGAACCAGAATACCTTAAGGTGTAGAGACTACTCTAACATAATTTCGAAATCACATGTGTGTCTTAAACCATTCTTGGTTTAACATTTGTATCGCGTTTGAAAGGAAAGTCCTTTAATATACCCAGATCCTATATGTATCTAAAAGTACCTCAATCAGTTATAAAATTATGTGATTTGTTTATACCTACTAATTATAATGTTTTTTTAAACACATGAAAGATTGAGAGATTAGATAGATATATCGTGGCGCCGTCTTGTGCGTCCATATATCTGTGCAAAATAGTATGTAATGTTTTCCAGATCCGTATATTATATAATATTGCCATTTTCAATATGCAAAGAACTATAATTTATATTTTATTCAAAATTTTAAACTCACTAGTTTTGGAGATAAGGTTGGTGAATGGTAATTTTTCATCTAATTTCTTGAATAACTTAAAAACTATAATAAAATAATAAAAATAAAAATATATATTCGATACCCTCATATAAACGCCCTTTCATTTGATGTCACACAGTACAGTTAAAAAAACTTTTTTTTTTATTATCAGTTCTCTAGTTTCCCCTTAAAAGTGACCACATCTTTAAAATTTATTTACTTTTGTTACACGTCCGTGTTTGAGTCACAGAAAATTACATGTGTACCAAATTTCAACAGAATCGGTCCAGTAGATTCGGCGAAAATCGGCTGTGACAGACGGACAGACAGACAGATAACCGAGTGATCGGAACCCTAAAAACGATTGAAGAAGGCAAAACTAACAGTCACGTTATTGTAGAACTGTCAACTATGCTACATTCCAACAAATGCCTCGTGACGTGAAGTGGTATATTTTTGAATAGCATAATACAAACACGAGCACAAAAGAAAACGTGGAAATGGGAAGGCTATGGGACATATTATGGGATGCCGATCATAAAAATATTTTTTTATATTAGAAATTATGCAATAATCACTTCAACTGAATGACCGGGTAAAATAATAATATAAAATATTAATAATAATAAATCTTTATTACAGACCGAACAAGGTCCATATTCACATGAAAAAATAAAAAAAAATGTTTAAAAAATAATAATGAAATAAAATGTGAATAAGTTGAAATAATTAAATCAAATTTAAAAAAAATCAGTAGGTACCTGTCTTAAGAAATATTTTCTCTTTTCCCATTTATTTTTCCGTTCCATACGTTTGTCCAACTCATAATCTTCCATTTTGCACAAAATCACTTTGCAACTACAGTTCGATTGAAGAATCACTTAAAAGTTAATATAGTTTTTATCTAATCTTGCAAATTCATGGATAAAATGTGATTTATTTGGCAATTCGATAAAAGTGTCTATTTTTATTATTCTCTTTATGTTTAACTGGCTTATCGTTTAAGTTATGAGTTTAGTCAAAACAAGTAAATAAGGATATTTTGATGTCTGGTCAAAAACCTGTGGATTCCAGACTAGAGAAGTCTTTAACCTTAGTGTCAAATATGGGTGTCAGTTCTACCATAAACACTAACATCAGGGCCCATCCTGATCCCTTTAGCAGATCAGAACTCGAAGTACTACCTGGCCGTTTTTATGTGTGGCCTCTCGCAGTTCAACCTAAGAGGTTATCGACTGCTTAACCGGACTTGCCTGCGGCGGCCTTTATATAAATATTAAAGCCTCCAGTCAGGGCTTATTAAAATTTTACAAACTAAGCGACTACACGCTAAGGTCACTCCCTGTGGGGTACGGGCCTCGGCTTAGAGCGTCGGACAACTAGGGACGGGCTGGATCGAACTAGAATTTTATTAAGGGGCAAGAAGACTACAAGCTCAGTGGCGTGGCTAAAGTAAATGTCAAGGTGGGGTACTACCTCGTCTCATAAGACGGCATTAAATACTGTTGGAAGGTCACATGGTTGCCACAAAAAAAAACCTCATAGTGGGTCACTGCTGAGCATGGAGTTTCTCTTCCGTTCTTCTCCATAAGAATCTACCTTTCCGAATGGACAGTAGAGTTACTTTATTAATGTAATATTATTATTTATACTAAACTGTAAAATGATGACGTTCAAAAGTCTAATTGAAATAAACTTTTTGACTTTGACTTTGACTTCGAGCAATGGCCTCCTCCATATCTTTCGGGATACATTTTTCTTGAACAACCTGGATCGCCCTTCGAGGTACGCGTACTAGTCATTTCGGCGCTGCTTTTTGAGCCGGCCTCGGTGACGCTGTCAATTCTCTGACACCCATAACACAGTTTCAAAGACACACTGACTTGGATACAAGAAC
The DNA here is from genome assembly GCA_002192655.3 of Mamestra configurata. Taxonomy (NCBI): domain Eukaryota; kingdom Metazoa; phylum Arthropoda; class Insecta; order Lepidoptera; family Noctuidae; genus Mamestra; species Mamestra configurata. Next base: position 174,840 of record NDFZ01005060.1, on the reverse strand, counting down.
AAACACACAAAACAAAAAAAAAAACTATACCTAATCATATCTTATTAACCTTTTGAACGCCATTGTCACGTATACATGACAAGCAAGCGCGTGCCCTGTACGCCAAACGTCACAAAAATGTGACAAAAAGTACGGCGAATTTGTGGCTTGACGTCGAGGGCACGCCGATGCGTTTAAGCTCTGGCGCTCAAAAGGTTAAGCGAATACTGATGGGGCGATTGTAGACACTGAGATGAATGATACCACGGCAAAGGCACACCATCAACTTGCCGTAAACTATGCCAATATACCCCGCATGATGACCGCAAGGCACTACTAGACTGTGGTTATAAGAATCTGGTGTCCAGTTAACTATATCCTATTTCCACTTTCGAATCTGAAGAGTGAACAGCCAGCTTGATGTTATGTAGATATGTAAATCAAACACACATCTACAGTTATTCTGTTTAATTTTGTACAAATATCATAAAAATGTACAGTCAGCAAAGCTATTTGGTTTGCAGGCAGCTAACTTGCAACTACTTTTAAACAATGTTGTGAGTGTGTTGAGTAGACAATTATTGTACACCGCACTCGTAAGTATGTTATAAGCTTAAAAAGTTATAATACACAAATTAGAAATAAATATTGGCAGTGCAGCGGAAAAAATAATATCTTTGCCTGTATACTAAATAGCTTTGTTGACTGTACAAGTTATTCAGACTACGCTCACTTAGTACTTAGAGCTATGCCTATTTCAAAATTGATATTTTTCATTTAATCTTCTATTTTCATTTCAAAATTATACAAGTTTTCAGACTAAAGTTGAGCTCAACAAATACTTAACCTCAAATTCTTAAATAAAAACACTGGGGGATAGTTCTTTGCCTAGTACATAGTAAATATGCAACTGCAAGATTTCTTTCAACATTAATATCATCAGTTTGTTCTAATGCTACGTTACAGGTAAAAAGTTAACTTCTTCTTGCAAAGCAGGCCTTTTCTCAGACCGCTTCATCCACTCCGCAATCTCTTGTAAACTCTTATCTTTAGTTTCAGGCAAAAACTTATAGATTATAAACAAAAATATAGAAGTTGACATCCCATAAAATAGGAAAGCACCATGAGTACCACATGACTTGAAAATGTATGGAGAAACCTTCACTAAAGTACCTAAAAGTATTTTAAGGCATAAATCTATTAAACATGAAGAAAGACCTCTACATTTTAAAGACACTAACTCTCCAGAAATAGTTTGAGTCAAAATCACAGGTCCACAGCATACTCCAACAGAATAACCTATTAATAAAAAAATGGCTAAGTAATTATTCTCTTCTAAAACAGATACTTTAATTAAAAACGCGTACATGGCAATCGATAAAAGGAATCCAACTGCTATTAATGAGGAACCTATTAGCACTCTTCTTCTTGGCAATAATTTTACAAATATGCATCCAATATACATGCAGAATACTGTTACACCGTCTAGTAAAAGCATTGCAGTATAAGCCGACATTTTGTGTCCTGCAGTTATTTTGCCAATAATATCAATAGCATACACACTTAATATTATCTTACCAGAAAACACGTATAAAGATTGCACCAATAAACTTAAAAGGAAAGGCTTATAAAATTGCTTGGAAAATATTACTTTGGAATATTTAGTTACGAATCCTTTCACCTTAAAACCTTTAGGTTTGGAATCTAACCTAAATTTTTTCTGCAAGTTGATCAACTTCTCCAAATCCGCCTCTGATTGTTTTTCTTCTCCCATGAGCCATCTGTGTGATGATGAACATTTTTCAAACCGCTGTTTGGTGGCCAGCCAAAATGGGGATTCAGGTAGTATGGACGCTACCAAAAGACCGTAGACACTGAGGACGATCCCAGCAATTCCTATATTCCTCCAATGAAAGAAGGTCCCAATAGCATTAGACATAAAGATACCCCAGAAGAGAGTAGCAGATTTTACGGTCAGGAAAAATCCTCTGTGTTTAGGCGAGGTGTATTCTGTGATGATCATCACTGATACGGTGAAGTGTGATCCTGTGTTGATGCCGTTAAGGATTTCACTGATGACGATGTGTTTGACAGACGTGCTTAGGTAGAAGACCACGAAGCTGATTAGACTGCTAAAACATACGAATGTGAATGTATATTTTCTTCCGATGTATTCCATTAAGGCTGGCAAGATGAACACCCAGGGTAGGCCGGAGTAGACCATGATGGCCGCTGAAAAATTAAAGATACAATTTCAAAATAGTGTCGTGATAGATATAATTAAATGTATAAACGCGTACAATATAAATTATTGGACATCAAAAAAATACTCCACGCTGCCCATGGGAAAACGCGAACGCGAAAGTTTGTTACTCTATCACGTAAAAACTACTTAATGGATTTTGATGAAATTTGGCACAGTGGTAGATTATGGTCTGGAATAATACATAGGATACTTTTCATCCCGGGAATATGTTCCCTTGGGATAATTTTCGACAATCACGCGGGCGGAACCGCGGGTGGCAACTAGTATAATATATTTTGATATCTAGCTTTTGCCCGCGACTTCGTCCGCTTGGAATAGTTACTTGGGGTAGAGATTTTTATTTTAAGATTATGAAGTTTAGTAAAGTTTCAATCAATGCTACAGAACAGAGAAAGAAGAGATAGAAATAGATACTTTCACAAAATAAATGTTCGACGTGATTTTTTTAAATTGGCATAACTTGTTTATTTATTAACCGATTGACATGAAACAAACATTAAATGTTAAGTGAAACTTACCATAACATATAAGTGAATCACATCTAAATCGGATAAGCCGTTTCTGAGATTAGCGTGCACAAACGCACATACAAACAGACAAACAATTAATTGATAAAGGTCCCAAAAATATTTTTTTTTCATATATCTTCCATGTACAGACAGCGATCCGTTACATTTTTATTATATGTAAATAGATATTCACTTAGTCACCGGTCAAGTTTAGCTACAGTTCAATAAGTTATACTAATCAAGTGCAGAGAGAGCTGCATTTATTTTGTGCAACATCTTTTCTATATCATCAATGTATTACTTATTTATTAGTTTAATTATTTTTTAATTTTGTTTTTTTATTTGAGATGAGTTTGCTCTTGACTCTGAGACAAAGTCGAAGATGGAGCGAGTTTACCCAGAAGAAGCCTGTTCACTCTAATTTTGAAGAGATTAGGGTTGTATGCGTTCGGAAACACAGACGCAGGCAGAGAGTTCCACTCCTTTGCTGTGCGCATTATGAAAGACGTTTGAAAACATTTCGTACGAATTGATGGAATAGCAAAAAGGTAGGGATGGTAACTTGCAGTGCGTCTTAATTTATTAAATCAGATATGATGAAGATTATAAATAGGTTTTTTTTAATGGATCAATATTTACATGACCCAAAACGACGTTTTTCTTTCGTCACTTTGACTTCGTCCGTTAACTTTTCAGTGACTAGTTAGAATTTTATGATGATTTTACTTTTCAAATATGTCGGAAGATACCAGCTAATAACATGGGCATGTACTGATAAGTCGTATGTAGTAACTTTAATATTGATTTTTTAGTTAAATTTACTTGTCCAGACCAGGTTTGGCTTGTTCTTAGGACAACACTTTTTTAGGAACGTTTCCCTTATGAGTACAATATTTATGATTATAAATAGCTTGTAATAAATTACACACAAGACACAAGATTGATTCAAAGAATGTTTTTAAGAATATGTGCCTAAAAAACTAGAAGAATCACAAGGACATACTCGTAGTAAAGAGTTAGTTATATTTGAACGCAACTCAGGCCCCAAGATACAGGCGCTGCCTATTTTGGGGACCACTGTTCAAATGACTATTTTAATTTAACTTTGTTACTATAAGCAAACATTCTAAGTATACCGTTAGTCATTTTTGTAGCAATAGATTTTTTATTTTATTTTTTAGTAGTAGGTGTTGTACATGAAGCGTCTGCCTGTTTGACATTCACAACCTTCTTACTGAGTATCACAACACCTAATTATAAGACTGATTGTCACAGTTTCAGGCTTTTGTCTACGTAACGACTGTCTAGCTAAATCTACAAACGCCTGAAGGTAATCTTAATGTGCCAACATGCATGCTATAGTAGGCGCCAGATAAATGTGGAATAAAGTATATTGACCTTTCCCTAATAACTGTTCATAGGTACCTGAACAATTAAATATGAATCTTTTTTCATTATTAGACAATGTTAAGGATCACGAGAGATGATGATTCGGGACAGTTTTGTGTCATTAATTTCGTTTTTCAAATTAAAAATGTCAATAATTGTAGGTGGGTCAATGACCGTTATTCCACGATTATCTGGCGCCTACTATAGTGAGTCTTATACGAGGATAGCGTTACTTTCTTTTCTACTAATAATATTCGTCTTATCAAGGGGGCAACTAAATATTGTTTTGATACATGTAATTCATTTTGTACTGGTCTGTCGGTCGAGTGGTTAGTGACCCTGACTGCTAAACCGGAGGTCGTGGATTCGATTCCCATCCAGGACAAACCTTTGTGTGATGAGCATGATCATTTTTTCTGTGTCTGGGTGTAATTTTTCTATATTATGTATGTATTTAGAAATATATAAGTATGTTTATCAGTTGTTTGGTTGCTATAGCACAGGCTCTGCCTAGTTTGGGATCGGATGACCGTGTGTGAGTTGTCCAAGGATATATTATTATTATTTATATTCTTTCTTTTCAATTAACGACCTCGCCAATAATTTTATTATTTAATCTAATAAACTGTTTCATACTGCTAGTAAGCTACTTACGTATCCAAGAAGCAGTAGATTCACTGACTGCATCGTACGAGTTGGCCTCTTTCCTTATCTGTGGTATGAACACTGTGGAGGCACCGAAGGACATGCCCATGATGAAGTAGCAGGTCCACCCACCACTGCTGACCAGCATCTGAAAAGTGTAGAACAGAAATATGTTAACATTGTTCTTCATTGTTATACGGATGAAATTAATGTATTCATCATCAAAATCAAAATCAAAAGTCATTTATTCAAATTAGGCTGAGTGCCAGCACTTTTTGAACGTCAAAGTTCTACATAAAGACAGTCCCCCAAAACGCCCGCCCGTCACCACTTCCTAGTGTTTTAGATGGGAAGAAGAAGTGGCGCAACAAACTCCCCAGCAATCATCATCTGCTTTTGCCAACTATATTAGGCTCAGCTTTTAGTCAAACCAGATCCAGCTGAAAACCAACATTCAACGTGGCGCGACTGCCTATCGGACCTCCACAACCCAGTAACTGTACACAGTAATTCTTTGCAATACTGGTATCAGGTTTATATAGAAATGATGAAAGGATATTATAAATATATTGACTGGCCTGTTGGTCGAGTGGTTAGTGACCCTGACTGCTGAACCGGAGGTCGTGGGTTCGATTCCCACCCAGGACAAATCTTTGTGCGATGAGCATGATCATTTGTTCTGTGTCTGGGTGTAATTTGTCTATAATATGTATGTATTTAGAAATATTATATATAAGTAGGTATGTTTATCAGTTGTCTAGTTGCCATAGCACAGGCTCTGCCTAGTTTGGGATCGGATGACCGTGTGTGAGTTGTCCCAAGATATATATATATATTATTATCTTATATATAAAATCTCGTGTCACAATGTTAGTTACCATACTCCTCCTAAAGGCCTTGACCGATTTTTATGAAATTTTGTATGCATATTCAGTAGGTCTGAGAATCGGCTACTATCTATTTTTCATACCTCAAGTGATAAGGGTTGTCCTCCCCTAACATTTTTTTATTATTTATTCTTGACTATTTGTTCGGTAGAACGCGCTAATCCTAGGAAGTCTATTTATTGAGAAGGCTATATAACATCACGCTACGACCAATAAGAGCCGAGCATTCATGAAAAATGTGACGCAGACGAAGTTGCGTGGGTCAGCTAGTATTATATAAATTTCGTTAAGGTGTATCAAGGGCAGTCATTCTGAAGCGGAATGTATACCACAACATGTGAAGACCTGACGGCATACAAATCCTACTGCGCGTCATCATACTCGTAGTTCTACAAAGGAGGTAGCGAGACCGTTTCACATACCTCATACAACTCATGATGATACAGCCGGTCGATTCTGTAAACATATCGAATTGAAGGCTTGGGTGCAGTGATCGCGAGATGAGCTGTCAATGTATATAATCAACATGGAATGACAGCTCAGTCCATGATCACGTGACATCTTGATTGTATGGACTGACAGCTCACCTCGTGATCACTTCACCCAAGCCTTCATTTCGACATGTTAACAGAATCGACCGGCTGGATTGTATTATCATAATCAGACTAAAACAGTTCACAACTGGACAGAAGCCACTTCAGCCTGTACATCACAATTCTCGGTAACTCTCATACAGCAGTTCAGGTACCCAGTGAATTTTGGGGTCCTACGGGCGTGACAAGGTAGCATTACAATCAACTGATTATAAATCAATTATTACGAGTTAGACTGATAATAATCCGCCTTGCCTTTTCCCAACTTGAATAAAATTTGAATTATATTTAAAATTATAGGGGGCTCCCATATAAGAAACTTGTTTTTATGGTACCTTCGTGTGAGAGTCCGACTCGCACTTGGCCGGTTTTTATTATTAAGCCACGAACCCCTCCCATGATGACATTATAATAAGGTAAGTACTTATTTATTTATTTTTATTTTTTATAAGGCACACCAACAGCTTATTTACAAAATTAATCATATAAGTTATGGCATCGAGGGTCCTGTGTAAATAAGCCACTTACAGGCATGCACAACTTTCTTAGAGCGAGTGGTTCATAGTAATTATTAAAAATGGTTCAAACAAAAATAGTAAAAATAATTAACATTAACAAATTGAGAATTAATAAGATTTAAATAGTTGAATTATAAAATTAAAATTAATATTAAATTACAAAACTTGAATTAAGTACTTTATTTTTTTTCAGAGCACCAGTTCGCTTATCAGTAGAATTATACATGGAACTGGCGTTTAACCTAGTAGCAAAACAGGTCCCCCATTAGTAAAATCGAATAACATACTGGTTATTATTGACTATGTCAAAATATAAATGTTAATAAGGTAATTTATACTTGAACTAGCCTTTGGCCACGACATCGTAAATGCATAATTAGTGCTCCCCTACACTCCCCAAGGAACCTGCATGCCAAATTTCAGCTTACTACGACCAGTAGTTTCGGCTGTGAGTCACGCATCAATAACGAAAGAATTTTATATATTAGGATTTATAATTCAAGATAATTTTAATCCATCACCACTATCGACTTTAGCGTTATTCATGCATATTAAGTTGAAGGCCCTAAAAAGTTATGGTCTAAAGTTGGCTGTAGAAATGTAACATCAATACATTTGAGGAAGGAAAAACGTAAGATATATCCATAATCGATAATGACTGTACTCACCCAAGACCTGTTCAAACATAAATAGCTGTATTAGCACACACGACTTTATGCTATTTAAAGAGTCATACTAAGAACATGCTATTGTTTGTAGTGTTGTTTGGGACAAACTCGCCACTCTATTCCCAATCACTGGAACTCCTGAGAGCCAGAATCAGTGTCAGCAGTGTTGAATGTCAGAAAAACAACTCCTGGAGAAACAAAACAAAAATGAAAACATAACAAATTATTGATTGCAAGTTGGAGTTCCCACCGTAGGCACGGGCCTGCAGATGGCGAGCGTTGGGTGGCTCGCTGTCCGGTCACAACCAGGCCTGGGTCGATAGCGCGTTGTGTTCCACGCGCGCCTCAAAGAGATGTCAGCATAGGAGACGGGAACACGGATGGGTTTTAGTCAGTAAAAGTCTGACACGCCCTTCCGCTTCCAAAAAAAAAAGTTGGACTTCCCCAAAGGCATCATTCCAGCTTCTTCGGGTGGTATTTTCGACTACCGTGAGCAGTCAGTGAGGACCTTCATTAACCTTTCGACATGGCCATTTGCACGGCGTTTTGTATGGTGTCGGTCGTGAAAGAATAGCACCATTCCATCACTTCCCGTGGGTGTCATAAGAGGCGACTCACCAGAGAATGGGCAGCTTTCTCTGTGCCTTGCAACAGCTACACTGCGATCGCTAACCCGTCTGCCAAGCATGGCGATTATGCCAAAGCCCCCCTTTGGGGAGGCCTATGTCTGATATGATGATGATGATGATGAAAAGTAAAGGCAAGATCTTTGAGACAGTTTGCTGTAGCATTTGCAGTATGGTTTGTTTCAGGAAAGGAATTACGAATTTTTTACCCAAACTGATCAGTTGAATTACATTTTACAGCAACTGGTGTCAGCCGTGCAAATGGCCAGGTTAAAAGGCTAACGAAGGTCCTCAATTACTGTTTTACGGTAGTCAAAAATACCACCCGAAGAAGCTGGAAGGATGCCGTTGAGGAAGTCAAATTGCAATCAATAATTCGTTGTTTTCATTTTTGTTTTTGGCTCAGTAAGAGAAAAAACTGGCCAAGTGCAAGTTGGACTTGCACACGAAGGGTTCCACGTTCCGTACCATAAGCCGAAAAAAAACGGTCCTAAAAACATACGGTAATAGGGTCCCGTTTTTACCCTTTGGGTACGGAACCCTAAAAACACTAACAAAAAGAAAAATAAACATTGATATCAACATTTACCTGTCTAAAAAAATATTTTCTCTTCTGCCACTTATTTTTACTTTGCGATTCAAAATCTTCCATTTTGCACTAAATTCACTTTGCAACTACAGTCTCACTCATTCACTTATTAATTTTATTAAATACTTTTTCAATAAAAGGATAAATTATTTTTTATTTCTAAACTTCAATATGATTAACGTATGAGAGTTTTTTTTTTGTAATTTGAGTAATAAAATAACGTTTTTATTATTATTTTCCTTAACAGTTTCATCTTGCTCTTGGAAGAGGCTACTGAGCTCAATAAGGTTTAAAAGGACCTTATGTAGGCTTTAAACTCATCATGTCCGCCATTTTGTTTTGAACTGGATTTTTTACACTTCGAATTTTTAAAGATGGAGCTGCGATCAAAGTGTAGGCAGAATATAATATTATCATGTACACCATATATATATAAATTCTAGTGCTATCATTAGAAAGAAAATTAGGAAGGCTGTTTAAAAATACTACCTTGAAATACAAAATACTGTAGTAGGTAATTGATAAAATTTAAAAAATTTAGAGAAATGCCAAACTAAGTAGGTTTATTCCATATTTTATCAATAACTAGGCTTCTTTTGGCTGTTAAGTTGTTTTGTTCTTAAAAATCAACGATAAAAACCTTGAATACACAACAAAGTCCCGAATCGAACTGTCTTAAAACAAGAATGCATTTAGTTGCAAATTGAAACAAACGAAGGTGCTATAAAATGATAATTCCGATTAGAATGAACCAGGTTAACTGTTGAATAATTATAGTAAGACAATGAGCTGGAAAACAGAAAGAATAGGCTTGCCACCGTCGTGACGCACGTCAAGCGGTAAAAAAATGAACAAAAACCATCGTTTACCTAAACAGCATATTCTATTATATGTTTTACTTTAGTAGGGTTTTGTACCTACCATAACAGCCCTTGTCCACGGTCAGGTTTTTTCTCGGGTGACGGAATCTGGCGTTTTGACAGAGACGGATGACGGATGTAGGAGACTGATCACGTTTGTCCACTGCGCCCGGATCCGATCCGATCTCGAACGAAATAATGACGCAGGAGACAAAAACAGTTTTGGGTTCACCCTCTTCTCTTGCAGAAGAAGTATTTTATACACTATTTTTTATTTTTCCCTCGAGTGTATCAAACTCAGACTCCAAAACTTCACGTATAAACCTTTTCTCCTTAATATTTTGCTGATTAGGTAGATGTTTCTTAAGACTACGTAGGTACTCTACTATTTGTAACTTTGTAATGTCATTGTAAAATTTGCATTTTTTTTTAAATAACAATAATAAGCACGTTCGTTCAGGCACCTAGTACGCAACCAAAACAACGTCTGATTAAATTACCGGCCCTTCTACCATCGGACATCTAGACGCACTGCAAGATACCGTGTTGCTATTCCACCAATTCGCACTAAACGTTTCCAAACATCTTTCATAATGCGCACAGCAAAGGAGTGGAACTCTCTGCCTGCGTCTGTGTTTCGGAACGCATACAACCCTAATCTCTTCAAAATTTGAGTGAACAGGCTTCTTCTGGGTAAGCTCGCTCCATTGTCGACTTTGTCTCTGGTATCTATGATCTAGACTAGAGTCAAGAGCAAACCCATATTAAATAAAAAAATAAAATAAAAAAATAATTACGGTTGACGGAGACAGACGCCGTGGACAAGTCCATACGTGTTTTGTATTACGTGTACTCCGGATTGAGGTTCCAGTATAGCGGTTCATCCGATCAAGCAGAATCCTCGGAGCTCGTCAAAAGAACGGGACATCGGATGTCGAGTGGGCAAATGTTCATATAAATATATAGGCAGCTTCTTCGGTGCGGTTCTTTCTCGAAAGACGGATCCGACGATTCGGACGCCGTGGACGAACGGCGTAAGAGCCCTTGTGACGGAATCTGGCGTTTTGATGGAGACGGATGACGGATGTAGGAGACTGATCACGTTTGTCCACTGCGCCCGGATCCGATCCGATCTCCAACGAAATATTACTCAAATGCGGTGTAACTAAGATATCGTGTGCACGTGCATTTAATATGGAATTTACGTTAGAACGCCGACAACTTCTTGCCATATTATTGTACGTACGAAGACGCAGAAGACAAAATAAGTTTTGGGGTCACCCTCTTCTGCAAAAGAGAGACATGTACCTCGAAGGAGCATTTTATACACGTTACGATTAATAACGACGGCATGAAGATAATTTTGTCAATTATTTTCTTTGTAGTGTTAAATATTTGTATTACATGTACTCCTGATTGAGGCTCCGGTTTAGCGGTTCATCCGATCAAGCAAAATCCCCGGAGCCCGTAAAAAAAACCGATGACGGATCCGGCGAGAAGGCCGCCATGGACAAACGGCGTAAGGGTTCCAACCGGATTTTATTGTATAGGTTCTATCAAAATCTTACTCGGTTATGTAATTTTTTTTATTGGATTATAAATTGCCAAATGACTTCTCCTGCTCGGGGTGAAGCGAGAGGGAGTGTCAGACTCTTACTGACTGAAACCCATACGTGTTCCTGTTGTTTCTTGGTCGCGGTAACTCTTTTGAACAATTCCACAAACGTGGTACTTTTTCGTGTCGTGGTTCCTGGGATCCTAGCATCAGATCCTAACTTATACCTTCCATCATCAGCTCTGCTAGATGAAATGTTGATTACCAGTCGAATTGAGAACCTCCTCTTTTTTGGAAGCCGGTTGACAAGTTTTATTTTTAAAATCTGGTTCTTCTATGCGATTATTTGAACAGGCTAAGATGCAAAATAGTACGTTTTGATGTAACTGGGAAAACTTTGTCATTGCTACAGAAGAGGAATACCTGCTCGAGCCGAAGGGTAGGCCGTTATGGAGCCGAGAGATGCAATGAAAAATGCCGATGCTAGTGTACACTAAACGTTCGTCACACTTACTGGAAAAAATCTATACTTATATTAATGCGAAAGTTTGGATGTTTGGATAAATGGATGTTTGCTACTCAATCACGTCAGAACGGCTGAAGATATCTTGATGAAATTTGGCACAGAGGTTGATTTTAGTCTGGAATAAAACATAGGATACTTTTTATCCCGGTAGTATGTTCCCTTGGGATAATTTTCGACATTCATGCGGGCGGAGCCGCGGAGGGAAGCTAGTTAAATAAAATTTTAATGACTGAGTGATTAGTCATTGTAATAATCTAAGAGCTGGTCGCTAACTCAAGTGAGATTTATTCACAAGGCTGAAATTTTGCATAGTTTATTTAGTAGGTGCAAATAATGAAAGCTAAAGTCTGCCAGGATTTGGGAGGATGCAAAACTATCTCCTTGACTACTGAAATACATTGGAACAAGGAAAAAAAATGCAAGCTAGCAGGTATACGCTTGTTAAAAGTATAAACTAACTCTATACTATCCCACATATTTTGTTAGTTAGAAAATATGGGAGGTCTGGCAGCTTTGGGATCTTAGTCTATTTGACTTGTATCTTCGGGCACTCGTCGAGCTTCCTCGTCCTCTAGCAATGGCCATTGTTGATTCTGGCTCTCAAGAGTTGCACTGGTTTGAAATAGTGACCTGCTTGTCCTTGGACCATTGCTATAAGCAGTTATGAAACTGCTACTAAGTTTCACTATCACAACCAGCAAATATAGGATTTAAATAACTTTATTATTGTCAAACCTGTGTCTTGTTATCAATAGAAAGACGTATGATGTATCAATTTTAATACTATAACAGGTAATTTGTAATTAAGCGATAACACACTATCATTGGCGTAAGTTTAAACTCGTGTATTTATATAATAACAAATGAATGGGTGCGGCATTTTGTAGGGTTTGACGTACAGACGCTAGCACATCAATCTACAACAATCTGTCAAATTTCTTTAATGGATTTTCAACTTTATCGCTAAAGTATTAGGTTCAAGGTTGATTGGGAAAATTTCACAGTTTCGGGTAGCTTGATGTGCTGGCGTCTGTACTTGGGTGTCACTCAAACTTACAAGATTGGATCTATTTGGTTTTTTGAAGACACGAGAGTAAATTTGTCAAAGTTCACCACGTTAACGAAAAAGCCTAAGAGTTCAACAAGTCGACCTACATATGCTTTGTTGATTTCTCCAAGGCATTTGATTCAGTATAATGGCCAGTTCAGTGGAATACTCTGCTACAAATGGGTACACCTGTACATCTGGTATACCTCTTGAGGCGTCTATGTGAAAGCGAAACAGCATCAGTACGAACAGACGAAGTGCTAACGAGCAACTTTCATACGAGGATGGGTGTTCGCAAGGATGCATTTTATCGCCACTCCTTTTTAACGTGTACACCGAGCTCACAATACGCTAACTCTTGAGAACTGGACGAACGGTGTTGTGGTTGGCGCTCTTTTTGCCACTGGTTCCCATGAAATGGAGGAGTTGCTCCGTGAGATGGAACGTGTCAGCCTCGAATTCGGTTTACAGATTAATCGTAGCAAGATGATAATGATGGTTATGAACCACGTTCGACTCGCCCGAAGTAACACTTTTGTTAATTTTGATGAAAACAATATCGGATCCATAGATGAAATAAAAAGACGTATGGCTATCACTAGAACCGCAATGGATAAGATGAGGAAGATATGTTGGATTCGATACCTCTCCAAGGCCTCTAAGACCAGGCTCGTCTGAACACGCGTATTCTCCATATTCGTTCAGGTACACCGCGAAACCATGGACGTTGCGAAAAGTAGAAAGGAAGAAGAAAGACACTCTGGAATATGGTTCTGGAGAAGGATGTTCGGAGTTTCATGGACCGAGTTCTGCACAAATGTATCCGTTGGTACTCAAAGGATTAGCCATCAATCAGCGCCTATCAAACTAAGTACAATCTCGCAGCCTTGAGTTTTTCGGACACATTTCTAAGCAGGGTAGTGACTCCATCGAACGTCTCGTTTTGCAAGGCTGAGACGAAGACACCCGGCCACGCGGTAGATTACCCATGTGATACACCAACCAAATCAAGTCTACTGAGGGTGGGCCACGCATGAGAGTGCCAAAATAACCGCGAACAGGTAAAATTGGCAAGAAATTATGAAGTAGATCATAACTGCGCGGAATACTATATGGCGACCACGACCGCTGTGCCGCAAGAGCGTACCGACTGAGATAAAGAAGCCTGAACTAACATAGGCTGCATCATTACGAATGGGATTTATGATTTTATTACTTACCATTACACACCTAACGTATACCTTTTGAGATTGTGATTGAGCGTAACGACATCTATATTTTAACGATAGCACTAACGCAACCTCGTATTGATTGAATAATAAATAGTTAGCGCATTTACCTGTAGGTGGCGCTTTATGGGTCTCAAAAATGAATTAGTTTATATTTATCTAAAATTTTATTATTTTAACAGTTTCATATGGATTATTCGAGGAATACGTTTTAATATTTCAGAACCTGCCCTCTTCTTAACAAATGGTGCGCAAATTAATTTTGATGTTATCGCCACCTGTTGTGAAATTTGCAAATCAGTTCGATTTTGTAGATCTTCAGACAGATTGGACAGATGACGCTGCCGTATCAAAAATGTTGTTTAAAATCACAGACTACAATATAATATTGCTCAAAATCAAAACAATTGCTTATGACAATACCCTCTCTGTTGTACTCAAGTCGAGGGGGCTTTGTACATAAGCTTTGATTGACTACTGTCTTCCTTCTATGTGCTATTGTCACTATACGTACACATGATTTCCTGTACCTCTTTACCACACTGACGAAGCTGCGTAGGCGCAGGCCATTCAACATTCAACAACAACATTAAACGTGGTTCACGAAAATGTACGCCACCTATTGGCGCCATGTAGGCGAGCGATCCTCTACTAACAAAAACATTAAATAGAATTGAGAACCTCTTCTAAACGGAAAACAAAACGTTTTGACAGATGACTGGACCCGACGCCTCTGTGCTGCCATCTGGGGCACGTCATTCCAGGAAACCCTCATTGTGTTTCCTTCAGTGAAAGTCTAAAACCTTATAAGTAACTATAGGTATGCCAGGAACTTCTAGCAGGGTTGCGGAATTTGTTCGAAAGAGTCACCGCGGCCCTGGAACGCAAAGGGCTTTAGAAGGAACACGGATGGGATTTAGTCAGTAAGAGTCTGACACGCCCTTCCGCTCCACCCAGAGCGGGAAATCATCAAATGACGCCTTCCGCTCTGTGTGTGTGACGTCACTACGATAGTACAACTTTTACTAGCAACGTGACGTCACCAGCCCCCTCTCTTGAACTTTGATACGATTTTTCTTCATTATTTTTTAAAGATTTGAAATGGCAAAAAATACGTGTCCAATATTTTTGGACTGTTCGGATGGACTAAATAGAATTATATTTTTTCTACCTCCTTTCCCTATCGCCTATGATACTGATTTTGATTTTTTTGGTAGTTAAATAGGTACTTTTCTGGTAGGCATTTAAATTCAAACCAAAAAAAGCCCGCATGGCAGGAAGGAGCCCCTTTAATTATAACAAACTTCTTTGTATTCAAATTCCATTCCATTCAGCTCCTGATATCTTAACTGACGTGGTGTGCGGTTGACTGTTTATTTTTATTATTAGATGTTATAATTATATAGGTTCACATCACACACGTTTGACCACTATCTCAACTGATGTGGTCGACGATATCTTGCCTAGAAGTTACTCACCGATGCACCCTCGACTTATACCTATCGATTATAATGTATCTAGTTCCCAAAAAAGAAGATGTCACGGTCAGGAGCGACATCCTATCTACCAATCAGTCGGAAAGACCTCTCCGTTCTGGCTATCAGGAAACACAAACTCTGGCGATTCGCAAAGTCACTAAGTTATTCCAGTACTTTTTTGAGTTCCTTCAAATGCTAAGTTGAGCTACGCGATAACTGACAAATGCTTACACTGTCTGGACAGCTCCTCATAAATCTAGTATGTGGTGTTTTAAATAAAAGACCATCTCAGAAATTAACCTATATGGTTCTTATATGATCTGTCCATTACATTAATTGTATGCACTTTTCATTTGCCGAGCCTTTTCCCAATTATATTGGGGCTTCCAGTCAAACCTGATTCAACTGAATACCAGTATTTTACATGGAGCGGTTGCCTACCAGACCTCCACAACCCATTAACTGGGTAACACGGTACTCCTTGGTAAGACTGGTGTCAGATTTTCTGGCTTCTGACTATCCGTAACGACTGCCAAAGACCTACAAATAACAGCCGGGACCAACAGCTTAACGTGCTTTCCGAGGCACGGAGGAGTATTGGTATGTTAACATAGTCACCCATCCACAGACCAATCTCGGCAAGCGTTGCTTAACCTTGAAGATCAACCCGTGCGGCTGTTATTATTTAGCCACGAGCTTCTCCAATGCAAATTGCAATTGTATGCACTTTTAAAGGATAATAATGAATAATTGAATAAATGCACGAATACATCAAGAGTATTTATTTTCCTTATATTTACGTCACATATTTTACACTATTTACAATTAGTAACAGACAATATTAATACCTAGGAGTTACATTACAATAATTTACATTGATAAATGCTTATTATTTTTTACATTTTAAATATTCGACGAGCGTTTTTTTTTTTTGTGTCCCGCATATGAACATGTTCAGACGTAGCGATTGTATTTAAAAGCAACAGATAACCAGATAATATAAAAAAGACAATTTTATTATGCTTACTTTTTATTTATTAGCCAATTTGCATCACAGTACAATTTTACGGACTAATTAGTAAATGTCATGGGAGGTATAATCTAAGAAAATACAGAATTCTTCATAGTGTACACTTGGTTTAACATGAAAGGCAATATCATTATTGTTTTGAGTAATAAGTACCACAGTAGGTACTAGAATGCAACGTTATCAATACGTAGTACTTACTTCCTTTTGTGGTTTAATGACGTTTGGTTACTGACAAAAGTTTGTTTATGCCTACCCATTTTATTTTCTGATTAATGGCGTCACACAAATTGTGAAATAATAATTATGACGTTGTTGGATCACAAGACTCACACTAGTTTTACCCGTTAACAACCACATTAACTTAAATATTTCCTAAAATTAATTATCTTACCTACGCGATCACAAATAGAGTTGCTTTCAACAAAAAAGTTGCCTAGTCTGAACAAGCCTTTATTTTCTCTTTAAAAAAACCAAATGGAGATATCAAGAATATCGGGTCTGGATATCGGAACTTCCGAGTTTTCGGACCTCGGAAGTGACCCCACTGTCGTATTCCGGGCTGAGTTTGGGAGGCGGTGGTCATCATGAGTACTTTCCGTTGCTGTTCTGCCTGCCAAACGTTGAAGGGGCGGATTTGCCGCCGCCAAATGTTGGGGCCATCCCTGTAGGCGACTGGGGCGGTGTCAGGGGCATGAGATTCGTCGCTTGATGGTAGACCCTTGCTGACATCGACACACCGTCTGGAATTAAAGAAAAAAAAATGTTAAAAATTTGTCAATATGCCTGTTATCTCTGACATAGTAGGGTTGTCAGGGGTATGTTTGTTGGAGGTCTGCCCTGCTTGGGCGGAGCATCGCCGTGTCCTCATCAAGGCGATCCCCGGCCACCGTAGGCGCGGGCCTGCGGACGGCGAGCGTTGGGTGGCTCGCTTTCCGATTACCACCAGGCCCGGGTCGATGGCGCGTTGTGTTTCACGCGCGCCTCAAAGAGATGTCAGCATAGAAGATGGGGCCCGCTAGGGCCAGAGCCTGCCAGGGTTGCGGAATTTGTTCGAAAGAGTCACCGCGGCCCTGGAACGCAAAGGGCTTTAGAAGGAACACGGATGGGTTTTAGTCAGTAAGAGTCAGACACGCCCTTCCGCTCCATCCAGAGCGAAAGAAATCATTTGATGATTTCCCATCCTTAAAAAAAAAAAGGGGTATGTTTGTTCAGCCACATTTTGCGTATGATGTTAATGAACCTTGTTGAAGCTTCAACGGACCAGGGCGGGCTGGAGTCGGCTTCCAGTCTGGCTGGAAATAGCTGAGTAGATACCAGTATTTTACCTAGACAGCCTGTGACCCTCAGAACCTGGTTTAAATAAAAAAAAAATTAAGTTTTTACAAAAAAAATAACTTTTTATTTGTCTTGGAAAGTCAGTGTTTTTGATGTTTCTTCGTATTTAACACCGACTTCCGAAATTTAAGTTATTTTATACTTTGTAGTGTTGTTTTTTATTTGGAGGGTCAAATTTTTATGAAAATCGGTGCAGTAGTTTTTGAGTTGATCGCGAACAGACAGACAGACGCGGCGCAGGACTTTATTTTATAGTATGTAGTGATTTGTTGGAGGTCCGTTGGAATCCGCGCTGACGAAGTCATGGGCTGCTACTCTAAATATAGAACTGGTCTTCCCTAAACAACCGTCATGCAAGAACAAAGAGCTAGTTGGCAATAAGCCATCGATATCGTCAACTATTGCTGGCCAAGTGACTCCCAGCACTTGGATTTCCCAGTCGTATCTTGAGTTTATTTCTAACATTCGTGTTAGGAAACACTAGATAGAATACAGATTGCACTGTCATCTTTGATTATCCAATTAAGTACTTATTATAATTGCTGGAAAATTTATGAAAATATCTAAGTAGGTAATGTAGTGTCACATAGGTCTTCTTAGCGTGTCAGTGGCAAATACACTCATCAAATTTTATGTTTGGCCCAGTACTCAGCAACGGCAACACCGTTCGCTGACGCAGTCATAAGGTCCTCACATGTACAGGTGACAGGGCATGCGGCGCAAGACAAGAGGTGGGCCATTGATGCGGAGTGACGCCACACAAACACTGAAGATCGGAGCCATCCGAGAACCCCCACTTGAGGAGTTTATCTTTAATTTTTCAGGGCAGTCACGGCAGCGCATTCCCAGGTGGGAGGTTCTCGAGATAAACCACACAAAGGTAAACCACTCTGTTCAGAATCTGATAGATAGTGGAGACCAGTTTCCAGGACTCCTTGATACTACATTATAATCCGCCTGTTATCTTAAACTAAACTAATCTTACAACAAACTAAAATATAGCATCACAAAAATTTGTCCCCAACGCTGTCAGCTAGACGACACGATTGGCGCAGAGGTTGAGCGATTGACTGCTGCGGCGCGTGTCGCGGGTTCGATTCCCGCACGGAACAAATATTTGTATGGCCTACAGATAGTTGTTCCGGGTCTGGCTGTTTGTGTATGTGAATTTGTATGTTTGTAAACGCACCCACGATACAGGAGAAATTCCTAGTGTGGGGTCAACGTTTTCTTTTAAAAAAAAGAAAGAAAAAAAAAATGTGCCCAAGAGACTGGCGGCATTGCCACGTTGAATGGCAATACTTAGCCTCTGGACAAAGTAAAAAACCAGCTCTTGGGTCACGGGAAGTGTCAACCAGCCGTTTCGAAATTTCTTTGAAAAGGCTGTGAGCACAAGGGCCCCACGGCCCGAGGGTTTCAACCCCAAAAGGCTCGAAAATATAGTTATCAATAAGGTACCATATTAACGCCGCTTGAGACTTTCCGCAGCCGCAGCAGCAGCACCAGCACAACACGATGAACTAGGAAGATGGGATGGCGTAAGAGTATCGACACAGGTTGCATCCCACACTAAAGGCCTATCCATCTTCCATGGAAACAAACACATGCCGTCCAGTCCTTTGCCATCGTTATCTTAAAAGGGTTAATCACAGCTGTTGCAACATTTCGTCTGTCATTTCAAAGTGACACTAGCTTCTGACTACGCGCATATTCCGTTTTTCCCGTTCCCGTAGGAATTTCGGGAAATCTTTTCTTAGTGCTAATCCTCCACAGAGTGTAAGGAAGCTACATGCCAAATTTCAGCTTTCTACGACCAGTGGTTTCGGCTGTGCGTTGTCTGTCAGTCACTCAGTCAGTAACGGAAGAATTTTATATAATACTAGCTGTCGCCCGCGGGAACATATATATCCTTTCCCGAGACTCAAACAATCTCTATACCAAATTACATCTAAATCGGTCCAGCCGTTTGCGCGTGAAGAAGTAACAAACATACACACACACACTTGCAAACTTTCGCCTTTATAATATTATTGTGATTATACCTATTGTATTGATTAAACTAGGGGGTGAGCCATATGTCTTTAAACTAACAAACAAAGCAAAACAGACTAGCGACAACATCTGATAAATTCAAGAAGGACAATTCAATTTGCATTGCCCGGGAATCGAACCCAAGACTGACGATAATATACAACGTGTAACAGAATAAACGCAATACCTATTAAGGGGTCATTATGAACAACTTTTACTATGGGACCATCTCAGAAATAGCGACGATCATTTATGTGCGCATAACTCGACAAAATGTACTGAACTGTCCAGGAACTCCACGACCTCATCCCACCGGCCCCCTTCTACCATCTAGACGCACTGCAAGTTACCATCCCTACCTTGTTGCTATTCCAACAATTCGCACTAAACGTTTCCAAACGTCTTTTATAATGCGCTCAGCAAAGGAGTGGAACTCTCTGCCTGCGTCTGTGTTACCGAACGCATACAACCCTAATATCTTCAAAATTAGAGTGAACAGGCTTCTTTTGGGTAAGCTCGCTCCATCGTCGACTTTGCTCTGTCATCTATAACCTAGACTAGAGTCAAGAGCAAACCCATATTAAATTTAAAAAAAAAAGAACAGCTGAATTTTTTTTCGCGATTTCCTGGTTGTTCCCGTAGTAAAACTTGTTCATAATGATGAGTACCACAGAGGTATTGCGTTTATTCTGTTACACGTTATATTTCATTGGTATCAAGAAGTGGAAGTGACCTCGCTGTCAGCGATAAGACCACTGCACACTGCACCCATTAAATCGAGTTTGTGTAATAGATACAACAATTTTACACAAACTATCTTTTAATTATATTTATTTTTATACTTTTACGTAACTATTTTTGGTGTACAATAAAAAAGAATTGACTGTGCCCTGTTGGTCCCAGGTTCGATTCCTAGGTCGGAAAAAAGTGTAATTTTATAATTTAATTAAGATTTTCTCAATAACAATCCGGAGCTTGAAATTTGGTGGATTGACAGTCGTTGCTCCTGCGTTTATATTAATATCTTCTGCGTATCCGTTGAGATTGGCTACCGTGTTAGAAATACGGTCGAGAGGATTACATATTTTACAATAAAGTATATTCCATTTATTTATCATGGTCATAGCACATTATTAATTACTTACTGTTGGAGTGTGACCTGGCGTAGGTTTGTTTGGTGTTGTAGTCTTTGGTGGGAGGCATCTTGCAGGCTGTAACAAAAGAAACTACTGTTAGTTCAACAGAAATGTGAAAACCAACTAACATGGCACACAACTAAGTAGGTATGCCTTATATTTTATATTATTTATACTTAAAAATAAGAAAGAAAACAAGTTCCCATAATAATCTAAATAAATATCGTCTCTTAGCTTGATAAATTGAAACCGCCGTGACCGATTTAAAGTCGGTTTTTCAAAAAGCCTCAAAATTAATATTAACTGTCGGACTAATCACGTTATTGAAGCAAAACCGCCGTGACCGATTTTATTGTTTCAACAAATTAAAAAAAAAAAACAAGTGAATTGTCGGACTTATCACGTTATTGAAGCAAAGAAGCGATTTTACAAAAATAAAAATTTCGGACGAAAGTTGTTTGTTTGTATGAGGTAATCTCCGACAATATTGATCCGAAGCTAAATTTTTTCGAAAATATAACTCGTTTTTTTATTTTTATATTTATTTTGTGATTTTTCATGAGGATCACAATGCTCTAAATATTACTATGATAAATCTAGACGTACAGAAGGTTTTGATTTAAGTGAACTTCTTCCAAATAACTAAATATAACGAACCGATAGAGCTCCGCAAATAAATCCTGAGTAGAAACGAGCATCGAATCCAGATAAAAGGCGGCCATTAATAATAAATGATCGTATTTATCTCCCGCAGTCGAAGGGTGTACCTACTGTTGGTACGTCATAATGTGATCATTGTTTAAGGGGTCTACACATTTGGTGAAGGAATAAAATAACCGGGCAAGTGCGAGTTGGACTCGCGCATGAAAGGTTCCGCACCATCGGACAAGATCTAATACTATTTATTTATAAAAATACTTAATTGTACACCGAGAATAAAATACAAAGAAAACTACAAACTAAAACACATACTACTTTTTAAATACTTTTTTATTATTTTTCATAGCAGTGTAGGGCGGCAATACAAATACACACTAGATATGAAAATATCCACTGTTTACCAATTACAGTTCATGAGATACGGCACGCTGACAGACAGACAGACGGATGAAAGGACAGCGGAGGCTTAGTGATAGGGATAAAAAAAAGTAAGGGCGTCTTATTAGAAGACACACATTGTGCGAATTCGCAATCGACGCGATCATTTGTTCGGCAATTCGAGTGCGTCGTCGTGCCGACAGAGGGCGCCTACCGGTTTTACCTAACAATTAATGATTGCATCGATCGCTTACTCTCGCGATGATCGCTTTGAAAAGACGTCTATAGAATGTATTTTTAAATGTTATGAGCAACACAGGAAACGGAAGAAAAATTGGTAAAATTTTCAATGTGCATGAGTACCTTTTTTAAATTTCAGTTAAATTAATATTTTAATATAAATATGGGGAATATTGATAAACGAGGAGTAAAATGACATAACAGTTTTTTTAGGTTCATGCTTGAAATACTTTTACAACGCGTATATTGAATGGTCTTTTAACTAATAATAATTTTATTATTATTTTAAATAAAATGGTACCTATTATAATAGGTACCATTTTATTTACTTGCGTCAATAGAATAGATCCAGATTTCCCTAGTGCACAATAACTATCATTAGGTAATAAGCAAGAAGATAAATAAGGAAAATTATAATGACGAATGCTGCCTAGAAGTCGTAATAGATGACCTATTGACACATAGGGACAAATCTCTTTATATAACAAAGCTATTTACTTAACGAATGTACTTAACGGTCATCCGTCATTGACTGGCCTGTTGGTCGAGTGGTTAGTGACCCTGACTGCTTAACCGGAGGTCGTGGGTTCGATTCCCACCCAGGACAAATCTTTGTGTGATGAGCATGATCATTTGTTCTGTGTCTGGGTGTAATTTGTGTATAATATGTATGTATTTAGAAATATATAAGTATGTTTATCAGTTGTCTGGTTGCCATAGTACAGGCTCTGCCTAGTTTGGGATCGGATGACCGTGTGTGAGTTGTCCCAGGATATAATATTATTATTATATTATTATTATTATCCGTAACAATAACATGACTACACAGTCGATTCTGTTAATATCTCACCGTGTAAGCTAAGGTGATGTGAGCATTAAGTGAACTGTCATTCCATTTTGTTTGTATGAATTGACAGCTCACTTTATGTTCACTTCACCTATGCTTACACGGTGATATGTTTTCTGCCGGTCGATTCTGTAAACATGTCATAGTGAAGGCTTGGGTGAAGTGATCACAAGGTGAGCTGTCAACCCATATAATCAAGATGGAATGACAGCTTACTTCGTGATCACGTGACATCTTGTTTATATGGATTGACAGTTCATCTTGTGATTACTTCACCCAAGCCTGCACTTCGGCATGTTTACAGAATCGACCGGCAGAAACGCAGGAGCTCGTTGCTAAATAAGAGCCGCACGTGTCGCACTTCGAGGTTAAGAATAATTTATTAAATTTTAAGAGAATAAATTTATTAAAAAGAAAATATAGGTTACAATTATTGTGAGTTATACAAGATTGTATCGTTTCTTTAAAAATTAATCCTAAAAGAATTTTCAAAGACTTCCTGCACTGTCCCGCAGGAAGCTTAAAGGATTCCTATGCAGTTACAAATAATTAGTAAGTGTACACAGAATAACAATGATTACAATATTACTAGAAATTACGGGTACAATAATGAGCAATACAGTTTTCATTTTTTCCGTTAAGGTTAATTCTCCAGGGAATTATAGGTATGTTATAACATATAATATAAGAACTTAGATTAAGTAAAACTAGATAATTGCATTTAATGCTTAAATTTATTTAAAGAACTATGAGATAGGTTGAGCTAAAACACTAGGAAGTGGTGACGGGCGGGCGTTTCGGGGGACTGTCTTTATGTAGAACTTTGACGTTCAAAAAGTGCTGGCCCTCAGCCTAATTTGAATAAATGACTTTTTAATTTTGAGCTACACTTGCCGAGGTCGGTTCTTGGATGGGTAACCATCCGTTACATACCGAGTTTCCTTTATGTCTAGGAAAGCGCGTTGAGCCGTTGGTTCTGGTTGTCATATGGACATCTTTAGCAATCTTTATGCGTAGTTAGAGCATTAGAAACTCTGACACCAGTCATCCATGTAAAATACTGGTATTCCGCTGTATCTGGTTGACTGGCAGACGAACCAACATAGTTGGAAAAAGGCTAGGCCGATTAATCTTTGACAACAGCTCATACAATTTAGGATGTTATTAAATTGCCAGGTGATTGTTTAACAGATAAGCGAATATTATTCCAAGGTCACTGCCCCGATTATGCTGATATAAATAAGAGAGGCAAACGGTCACCAAACGCTGGATTCCCCGCAATAAGAATAGTATCATGAATGATTTCAGGGGAATTCCCATTTGAGCGTATCTATCGATGTTTGATAAAGATTAGAATGCGTTGCTATCAATAAAATGCATTAAGTATTTATTGTTTTTAGATAATATATGCCCGAAGTGCTTACTGGCGACTGGGCTGATAAAGAAAACAATGGCTTTTAAACAGCACATTATCTTTATACTAGTAACCCGCCCCGGCTTCTCACGCCTAGCAGAGTATAATAAACCCAGTCGCTATGATTAAACACGTAATCCTTTCTCATTAATCACTCTTATCTATTGATGAAAACCAAATGAAAATCAGTTCTGCAGTTTTTGAGTTTATCGCATGCAGACAAACAGACGAGGTGGAGGGGCTTTGTTTTAGAATAATGTAGTGACAGTGAAACGTAGTGACGTCACATTTTCAGTAACTTTTCATTACCTAATTCAGTTGCAGATGGTGCCCACACATTTACTGTTTTAGTGTTTTTATGATTGACATATTATTATTATTTTTATTATTTGATTATTATTATTGTTTATTATTTCCAGCAATTAATTAATTAATTATTTGTTTTTATTATTGGTAATTAATTTGTTACTTATTCTATATTTTTTTGTAAATTTTTGTGTGTATAACTTTTAAATTTTTCGATTATGACTCTCTGTACGTGTTGGTTCCTACTGTAAGTGCAGAGAGTAATTAAAGCTAAATAAATAAATAACAACATGCCTCTAGGAGGCAGAGGTGTACCCATAGGAAACCCTAATTTCACCATTTATATTCTATTATAATAGGGGACAAGGCCCTATAATTATTAACCGGACACAAAACTACACTTTGAGCCCACTATTATGTATAGAATTCTAGAAGAAAGTCTAACATCACTTTGGCTGAACGGGGTAACGAGCCCAGGACAACGACAAATAAAGGCCAGTAATCCCACACCTAAGAAGTCAAAAATCGAATCGTTATAAGTGCATAAAACACTTGTACAAAACAAAATTTAATAACGAAAAAATCCTTAACTTCAAATGATGTGTAAGTGCCTTAATAGAACATTTATTAACCAATTTTTCCCTTGAACGGTTCTGTCTTAATGCTGCGATATAACGATAATGCAGCGATACGGTATTGATGACAACTACCCGACTTATAAAGGTCCTACCTCTACATATGACATGCGAAAATGGAACTAAGGTATGGCACAGAAGGTGGATAATGCGCTGCGTTCAGTATTAATAAAGTTGAGTTCGATACTTTCACACAGCGTTATCATATTTTCATTTATCGGGGAATTTTATGTACTACAATGTGCAAACACAATCGAATTTCAACTCTTTGAGGAACGACGTTAAGTTGAAATTTGTATGGCAACAAAGTTGAGTTATGACGTTTAAGTTAACCACATCTATCTGCAAGCGTTGTCTGAAAAGATTTATTTCATAGGAAAAGAAAAAGACGTACGTTAGGGGAAGGGGGGGGGATATTTGTAAAATTGATTATTTTTGACGTTCCTTTGATGGCATCCCTTTGAATATGAAACAGCCGATTGGTTTTAATTTAATTCTTCAGGAGGCTTTGATTTTCGAAGCTTTTTGACGATTATCTGTTTCGGTACACAAAGGCATTTTACGAGCAGAATTTTTGAGTGAAGCTGCGTATTTTTGGTAAAGAGATGCAAGTCTGAAACATTTACAAAAAAAAAAAAAACACGCGGGGCAGTCTTTGGGGTGCCGATGAAGTGAAAACTAAGTAACTTGTGAATTGTATCGTCGAGCTATTAGATTATTATTGTTGAATTTGGAAAGCGTTCGGTGACGATGACGCGTAATTAAAACCTAAACTGTTATCATTGTCTTTACTAAAAATGTGTCCAATGGCACTTTTCTTATTGTCTCTAGTAAGGCAAATACACATCGTTCTCGTGTTTATTTGGTAACACTTGTGTTACATTACACTATTCACTTTCACAAACACTAACTCGAACGGTCGGTCGATTCTGTAAACATGTCGAAGTGAAGGCTTGGGTGAAGTGATCACGAGGTGAGCTGTCAATCCATATAATCAAGATGCCACGTGACCACGAAGTGAGCTGTCATTCCATCTTGATTATATGGATTGACAGCTCACCTCGTGATCACTTCACTTCGCTTCGAAATGTTTACAGAATCGACCGGCTGTTTAGTTCTTTTTAGTCTTCTCACTATGTCCGTGTGGTCGAGAAGCTGGATCGTTCCGATGTTCACATACTGATGAAGTCTCTATTCGTGGGCTTCTGCACTTAAAAACAGTTGACACACACATTTGAAAATGTATTAATTACTGCAACAGCACGTATTTACCGAACTACTAATTACAAGTTTTCCTTATTCGCCTGGTCGCTTTGCAACCACAATGTTTAAGAATATTAAATTAATGCAGACATAGCCTTTGTTCTATTTCTTATGAAGGAAATGAATAAGTTGTTTTTATTAATTTGATTTGCACGAATGACTCGCGATCCTATTTTGTTTATTCTCTGTTTACTGCTATGTCCACCAGTAGAGTCATTCTGCAAGGATTTGTAAGCTTAGGTGAAGGGAACGTGAAGTGATCTGTCAATCCATACAAACAAGATGAAATGAAAGTTTACTTCATGGTCACTCCACCTAAGTTTACACGCTGGAAGCGGTTATAAGCTACTATTTTTTGCGAAAATCTATATTAAGGGGCAAAAGCTATTAACGCATAAATCGTATGTGTGATTGGTCATTGAAAAATTATCCTTTAGTAAGAAGTTCTATCTTTAATACACAACTTTTTAAATTCAAATCATCATCTGCCTAGCCTTTTCCCAACTATATTGGGGTCGGCTTCCAGTCAAACCGGATTCAGCTGAATACTGGTATTTTACGTGGAGCGTCTGCCTACCAGACCTCCACAATCCATTAACTGGGTAACACGGTAGTTCTTGGCAAGACTAGAGTCAGATTTTACTGGCTTCTGACAATCCGTATCGACTGTCAAAGATCTGCAAATGACAGCCGGGACCAACGGCTTAACGTGCTTTCCGAGTCACGGAGGAAACTCGGTAAGTTAAGATGGTCACCCATCCACAGACTAACCTTGGAGAACGTAGTTTAACCTTGAATATCGACCCGTGCGGCTGTAATAATTTAGCAACGAGCTCCTTTTTAAATTCAAATGTCTTGTCTAAAATATAAGCTTCACACAAACGTTATAGAACGAGAGACACACGGGAGGGTAGTTGTATATTTGTGTAAGATAGCAACTGTATCGGAACGGCGCTTTCACACCGTACACAGTGTGCTGAAAGTTCGCCATAGTTGGAGCATTGCGCGGCTGTTTGGTGTAGTGTGGACATGCCTTCGGGGTTAGAAATTATTCTTGAACCTTTCTTGAACCTTTCTAGGGACCCTAAATTGTATTCTGGACGTTTAGAAGGCGTATGAAGGGCCGAAGTCAAATCGCAGCGGCCCCATTAGACGTTTCTGATTAAATAAGACACCAACCGCTGAAAATTGGCCAAGTGCGAGCCGGACTCGCGTACAACGGGTTCCGAACGAATTTAATTTTTGTAACATGTTATTTTAACATTTTAGACTTCTTATAGATTTTCCTGTAATATATTGTTAAGAAGGTGAAGAATTATGATCTGCATTTTTTTTTTAAGTTTAAACACTGTTTTCGGATATAACCCCGGATTTTTTTTTTTTTTTTTTAACTTTAATACTATTTACTTAAAATTATAAAAAAAGAAAATAAATAAACCCTCACAATAAGCCCTTTAATTTGATGTCTCACGGTAAAGTTTGAAAAACCTTTTTTTGACATTTTCTTGTTTGTCCCCCAAAAGTGACCCCATACTCAAATTTTTTCAAAAAAATTTCAAAAATTTTCTGTGACCCAAATACGGACGTATTACGAAGTTCATATGTAAACCAAATTTTAACAGAATCGGTCCAGTAGATTCGGGGAAAATTAGCTGCGACAAACGGACAGACAGACACCCGAGTGATCCTATAAGGGTTCCGCGTTAAAGACTGGCTGGTATTTGCCAATGTGACAATTTCATATATGTATATTATGTAGATCTAGTAAGTCTTGTACAGTCAGTAAAGTTAATTGCTTATCAGTAAACGATTGAAAACATCATCACTAACGCAAAGTCACCATGTCGAAATTTTCATTGTTTTTCGACTTTAGCAGATAACAGTCCCTTCCGCATTTGTATCCGCATTTTATGAAATTGCGTTTCATGAAAATCTGACTTGAGTCATTCTCATTGAATGCTTCAAAACGTCCTTGAGAACACGTCATATAAAATATATTTTTCGTGACCTGATAGTGTTATTCACATACTTTTTGTCAAAATATATGCTAGATATGATTAGACAAAAACCAGAAGCTGGTAAAGCCGATAAGAAGAAAATATTGATAATAAATTTTTGATATAATAGATAATTATTAGTTATACAAGGGTTTATCACCAACGAGTATCGTAAAAACATATATTTTAGTGAATAACCAATGATATTATTACACTGAAGGAAATAGACTAAGTAATAACACTACAAAATCCAAAATAAAATAACTGTAATTTCGGAAAACGGTGTTTTTTTCACTTTTTAGTTGTAATAGTCATCATCCAAGTAAACAACAAGTAAGAAAAATTCTCATTAAAATAAAAACCACTGAGCCAAACTGAATAATTTTTTACGAGACCAAATGGGGTATACTTGCCATTTGGTCTCGTAAAAAATTATTCAGTTTAGTTTATTCAGTTCAGAAAGCATCGAACGAAAAATTACATAAATTGGTATACATACATTAAAAAAAATCCCACCGAATTGAGAACCTTCTCCTTTTTTGGAAGTCGGTTAAAAACATTACCCCAGATAAAACTAGGTGTTTCCCGCGGCGCGCGGCTTCGCTCGCTTAGCATATAGTAACCTATGGGAATTTGCGAAAGTATAGCTTCATCATCTTCTGCCTAGCCTTTACCCTATATTGGGGTCGGCTTTCAGTCAAACCTTTACGTGGAGCGGCTGCCTACCAGACCTCCACAAGCCATTAACTGGGTAACACGGTCCACATTGGTAAGACTGATGTCAGATTTTCTGGCATCTGACTATACGTAACGACTGCCAAAGATCTACAAATGGATAGTGTATATTGTAAAATCGAGACGGATACAAAATATTTACGTGTATAACTTGTAAATTCTTTTCAGTATGACACACGTGTTTTACATCATAAAAAATAAACGTACTAAATTGCGTGGGCATAGAATCTTACGATGTATTTTAATCACTTAATTTTTTTCATTACTGTGTAAAAGTTTATCCTGTTGGCATTGTGTCAAGTTTATTACGTAGGTACTAACTGCCGGCCGCGGATCCGCCCGCGTGATTGTCGAACATTATCCCAAGGGAACAAACTCCCGGTATAAAGAGTATTCTATGTGTTATTCCAGACTATAATCTACCTCTGTGCCAAATTTTATCAAGATCCGTTCAGCCGTTTTATTGATTGAACGCATTGAGTAACAAACATTCATTCAAACATCCAAACTTTCGCATTTACAATATTATATTAGTATTGAAGTATATATTAGTATGGATTCGAGCCGTCTGCGTCGCAAATAATACAAAAAGAAAGTAAAAAAATGCTTTAAGTACCTACTGGTTTAATTTAGGTAATTGACTCAAGCAACACATAAAGACATGGTTTAGTCACCTTTAGATAATATTATCATTGTTGCGTTCTATAAGAAATAGAAGTTACAGGTACATAATTGGCCATTTTATCATGTGTTTGGGTTAGGTTTAAAGTGTCCACTTCTACAATATGGATACAATGGCCAGTTTTACGATATATATATACCTACCTATATATATATATATATATACCTGCAAAATAATATCAAACACAAAAAATAATCAAAATTATAGAAAGTAGATGGGTGATCTACTTTCTATAATTTTGATTCTTGGACGGCTTCCCGTGGGTTTCGTAAGAGGCGACTAAGGGACTCACCAGAGAATGGGCAGCAGCATTCTCTGTGCGTTTGTTCATTGCAACAGCTATACTGCGATTGCCAACGCACCTGTCAAGCGTGGTGATTATGGCAAACCCCCCTCGCCCCTTGGGGAGGCCTATGTCCAGCAGTGGACGTCTTTCGGCTGTTATGGTGGTGGTGGAGTTGGGTAATGCAGGCTGAAAGTGTTGGAAATATATGAGACTTCTTGAAGAACAGTTTTGTGTCGATTGATAAATTTCAGACTTTTGAAAAATTAAATCCAGTCTCATCCCCTTTATTCCAACGTACATCACATTGTTCATCCTAGATGCAGCAGAGCAGTGTATGTATTTATTTATTCACCCACCTACCATCGGTGACAGCCATTTTGTTTAACAACTGACGTTCTGCATGTTTGTATGTTTGTGTGTTTATGCATCGCTACTGAGATGTTTGATTGTTCCAATGTATGATATAGTTTGAAATGGAGGGGTTTCTCGGGGTATGGAAATAGAGCTTTTGTTTGGCTGTTTTGTCTCTTGCAGTCTTAGATTGAGTTTCCACGGTTTTAAATTGAGTTTGAACTTCAACTTCGAATTGACTTCTTTATGGTAAATTTTTATGTTTCACTATCAGAAACTTGCCTCGAAAGCACGTTAAACTGTTGAAGATCTTTGACAGTCAATATTGCTAGTCAAAGGCCAAAACTCTGACACCAGTCTTGCTAAGAAGTA
Source organism: Mamestra configurata (assembly GCA_002192655.3). Classification (NCBI taxonomy): domain Eukaryota; kingdom Metazoa; phylum Arthropoda; class Insecta; order Lepidoptera; family Noctuidae; genus Mamestra; species Mamestra configurata. The sequence goes on along the minus strand of NDFZ01005060.1, from coordinate 143,777 downwards.
TCGTGTTACCCAGTTCCTGGGTTTTGGAGTTAAGATTGGCAGTTGCTTCATGTAAAATGCTGGTACCTTCTAAGCTGCGTCCAGTTAGACTGGATACCGACCGCAACTATACCTTTTTTAGGGTTCCTTACCCAAGGGCTAACCAATGGAACACTATAACTAACTCATACTAAGCCTCCGCTGTCCTTCCGTCCGTCCGTCCGTCCGTCGGTCTGTCTCTCAGCGGGCTGTATCTCAAGGACCGTACTAGGTCGATCAGACACTAAGCACTTACTCCACTAATACTTGTAACACGCTAACATTCACTAGAAAAGCATAAAAGACTTTGACCCTCTGATTTTCCAGAGAGTGTTACCAGACCAATCTATCGATCGATTGATATCGATCGACGTTGATCGATTGGTGTGATAGCTTTAGCTGAGCGAGGGTTACCGGGCGATAAACAATTGTAAACTTATTGTGGTAGATGTAGAAGCCATCGATCGACGTCGACTAATTCATTCTACCATCGAACGACGATCGAACGTTTGGTGTGGTAGAAACTATCGATCGACGTCGACTAATCAATTCTACCATCGATCGATCGATCGATTCGTGTGGTAACACTCTTAAGGGAAGCCTGTTTATTGAGGTATCAATGCCGCCACATGAAAAACTAAGAAACGAAATCTGTACGGCAACAAAAAGAACCGCAGCGCAATCTACGACGAACTAACAACGAAATCCTGCATCGCGCAAGCAAAGTTCTCCGTGCGATTTGAACATATACAACAGTCCGAATATCAACTAGCGGGCAGTTGCTCACCAGATACAATAACCGTCTGGTTCGGAGGATCCTCCCCTTTTCGGTGGAGGTATTAATTAATTAATTAATTTATAATAAGCACACCAACAGCACTATCACTTATAATTCAAATAAAATCACATTCAAAATCGGCATTTCAGTAACCATGCCAATGACAGGTATGCATGACATTGAACATAATGAATATTAGAGACAAAAGGAAAAACTAAAAACTAATTCCAGTATACCTAAATCCTGAACACTACAAAAACAGGACAATTTGAGCTATTAAGACGTACATTGTTCGCACTGTTTGAAGAGGGAACGTCTGTATGAAGCAAAACTCATAGAGAAAACTTCGATAGGGTAATCCGTCAAATTGGACCTTTCATTATACATATAATGTATGCGGGACTTTACTCTCTACACCGCATACCTCTATAAGTTAAGTTCGGAAAAGGCTGGGAACAGTGATTATCAAGAACTTTGCGTTAAAGTCCGTCTCAAGAATATCGTAATGATTACACAAAATTCCCATTGACGTCATATACCTTTGTTTTGTTTCACGCTAGCATAATACTTAATTAATTTGTAGTTTTTGCTATAAGTATTATCATTGATAACGAGAATAGATGCCATTGAGTAATTTTTCATTTAGTTGTGGTTTTATTTTATTATGCAGATAGGGATTATCGTGCACTGGTACAAGGATTGAAGAGTACTCAGCAGGGTGCCAGACGTAGGTAAGAAAAGTCGCCATTTGATTGGACAGTTAAATGATAATGATATTTATTTTATCCTTGACTTGTATTCTAAACTAGCTGTCGCCCCCGGCTCTGCCCGCGTGAATGTCATAAATTATCCCAAGGGAACACAGTACCAATACAAAATGTACCCTTTGTGTTATTCCAGACTATAATCTACCTCTGTGCCAAATTTCATCAAGATTCGTTCAGCCGTTCTGACGTGAAAGAGTAACAAACATACGTCCATACTCACAAACTTTCACATCCTACTAATATTATAAACGCGAAAGTTTGCATGAATGGATACCATCCATCCATCCATACAAACTTTCGGTTTTTTTTCGTTACTCGTTCAGGCAAAAACTACTGAATGGATTTTGATGAAATTTGGCAGTGGTAGGTCTGGAATAACACATAGGATACTTTTTATCCCGGGAATATGTTCCCTTGGGATAATTTTCGACAATCAAGCGGGCGGAGCCGCAGGTGACAACTTGTTTATAATGTTAATAGGACTATGCTGGGGTCTTCCAGTCTAAACGGATGCAGTTGACCTGCACAACCCAGTAACTGGATGAAACAGTACTTCTTGGCAACACTGATGTCAGATTTTCTGGCTTTTGACTTCTCGTATCGACTGCCAAAGATCTACTAATGACAGTCCAGACCAACGGCTTAACGTGCTTTCCAAGGCACGGAGGAGTCTCGGCATGTTAAGCTGGTCACCTATCCATAGATCGACCTCGCCAAGCGTTGCTTAACCTTGAAGATCGACCCGTGCGGCTGTTATTAGTTAGCCACGAACTCCTCGAGGAGAACGCGTGGAAGCGAACACGTCGCAAAAAAAACGTCAATCATCTTCACTCTTCCACGTTAGCACAATTTATCTAAACGTGTTTTATTATGCGCACAGCAAAGGAGTGGAACTCTCTGCCTGCGTCTGTGTTTCCGAACGCATACAACCCTAATCTGTTAAAAATTAGAGTGAACAGGCTTCTTCTGGGTAAGCTCGCTCCATCGTCGACTTTGTCTCAGTCATCTATGACGTAGACTAGAATCAAGAGCAAAAAAACTCACATGTAATAATATTGACTCTTGTTTTCCATAGCGGCATAACTTTAACAATCATGGTGTAATTGTTACAAGTGCCACGCTTTTCTAAGAAGCTTCTTCCTCTTATGAATGTCAATGACCTCGCAATAAATTCAACCCATTGATGATGACGTTGGGCCTATGAGTCCCGTAGGTAAAGACAAGTTGCCTTCCGTAAGAGGTTACACTGTATTTCTTTAAGATTTAGGCAGAAGTGTACCTAATATATGTATGTCTTATTTTGCCAGTTATTTCTATGTTTCATGTAATGTACATATTTAAACTTATGGCCACCAACTGGCCTGAAAACCAATCATAATTGAGCATAATCGAGTACATTCCAGTTGTTAAAATTAAATTACACTTTTCTGATCCCGAACACATACACATACCTATGAGAAAAACAAAGTTTGTAGGAACCTACAAAATCATTAATTCTTACAGTCGTAGTTAATAATAACTTGAGCCAATGAAACAATTCCGGCGAATAGTCGTCCCACCAAATACGACGTCCCATAAACGACACATGCGCCTAATAATAAAATATCAAATATAATATTTAAACACCACCCCGTTGTTAATCTTGATTAAAAAAATACGAACATCAAACAGAACAAAAAGGGTTGGAGTCGCCACCCACCTTACAAATATTAAATTACTCAATATTTCATACCGATACTAATTTCGCTATCTTAACCCTCGCCGGCCGCGGAACGACAGAAAATATTACGAAAAAAAAAAAAAAAAATTATACCTCGCCAAAAGAAAAAAAACGTCGCAAGCTTAATTGACATTCTTTATGAGCGTCAGTCCTTAGACGAGGATATTTTTTAATTAGATATATTTTATGGGCTTTTTTTCGAAAGGGGTAAGCGCGAATAAAGGGTTAACATTTGTTTGAGCCAATGGGGTAGGGGGTTCAATATTAGCCTTTCGTAATCAGGCGGGGAAAAAATGGTCGATTAGGCCCCTTCCGACGTTAATTTAGGATCATTGGGCCTACGTGGAAGGTGGACTACCCCTTTCTTACTTGTCTCTTTAATGTTTTGTTCTCAATGCTGCGACTTAAAAATGTCCAAGATCTTGTTTTGTTTAGTTTGTATTTTCGTAATTTAAATTGCCTTTTTAGGGTTCCGTACACGAACGGTAACCAACGGAACCCTATTACTAAGCCTCCATTGTCCATCTGACCGTCCGTCTCTCTGTCTATTAGCAGGCAGTATCTCAAGAACCGTAATAATTAGATAGTTGAAATTTAGAGTATGTATTTCTATTGCCGCTATAAGAACAAATAATAAAAATTAAATTAAATTAACATAAGTACAAGAAACGTGTTTTTTTTTCAGTTTATAGTACGGAACTCTTCGTGTGTGAGTTCGTCTCGCACTTGGCCGGTTTTTCTAGTCTTGTCCTGAAACGACCAGAAGGCACAGTATCGTACTTTAAAAGCGTTCAGATTCAAGTCGCTATATCATCAACAAGGAATTTTCGGGTGTTTTTTATATGTTACGACTGCGTTGCGAATATGAATGCTAGAAGCATTGCCCCTCTGAATACATCAATGATTGGTTTTTGAAGTGATAACTTCTTATGGGAGGGTAAACCGCTTCGTAACGTAACGCGTTACGGCGCCAGTCTATCTGGCTTCCCTTTTTCTCACGCATAAGGCAACGATAGGCAGGCTCTTCCTCTCTCACTCTAACCCACAGCGCTAGTCGTATTTCGGACAGACGCTTCCCATATTAAATAGTTCAACTTAGATTAGTTTAAGTAATAACTTCTGTCGGGCGTCCCGAGACGCTACGTTTTTTTTTAATTAACAAAAGCCGTTCGATTTTAAAATATGATAATAACCACGTCAAGAAAGAAAAAACCTAATAATTGAATTTTACCAAATCATCCATTCGCCGCAGCAATTGCAGATTTTATACATATCGATTTTTGACAAAAAACGAGGCCACTACAAAACGAAGCGACTATTTTAGGTTTACAATAAAGGATATCTTCCTAAAATTTACTCCGAGAGCACACTATGTATTTACAATCTTATTTAAAATAGACATGTTTTTATTTCTCAAAATCTGTATAAACGAATTTTCATTTAGCCAAATAGGAGGGTAAATAAATAATTTTAACGTATTTTCGCATCGAAATGAGGTGCGTTTGTCGTGCACTAATTCAATCTGCGACACGAGAAATATCGTTGAGATTAGTTACCGGTGAAAAACGTCGCCGAAAAAAAAGTTGATGGAGTCGCTGATTGGACAGTGGTTCCGTACTGATTAAGGTATTTTATTTAATCTCATCGCTAGAATTCTTGATAATAAGTTCACAAATGTCTTTTAAATCAGATTTCACTGAGTCATGCATTGTAGTTAACTTACTTATTTGTATTTCGTTTTGTGAAATAAAATTAAACCTTCTCCCTACGATAGTAAGAATCGAATGTAGCTTTAAAGTTTCGTATCCACATAGTAGGTACAATAATATTGAATAAATAAAATAAAAAAGAAAATACGTTTTTAGCATGGTAACTATTCAACTGCTGAAATTAAGATGGTTCAGTTCAGAAAGGTCGAATCTCACAAAGTAATTAGGTATGTATTAATAATTTATTAATAATTATTAATAATATATAAAATTACTTTGTATGATTATATAAAAGCTATGGAGGAACGGAGTCTCCTAACCTCCACAGGCGTTATCATGCTTAAAAGGAGGCTCCAATCATAAACTAATTGAAACTAGTTGGTACAGAAATAAATATTTTGTATTTGTATTAATTTGCGGGCTTATAAAAATCATGTTAAGTATATGCACTTCATTACAAAAGTACTTAATTAAATTACGATTTGCCTAAGATCAACCATTCAATTTATTTGAAGTAGGTAGAATAGTAGAGTCAACATATTTTTACATTTTATTTTCTCCAAAACTAAGCGTTCAAACGCACACCCACCGGAACCCTAAAAACTTCGTCGAAGCCGAGAGATCCCGTGAAAAATCTTTATTAAATCCCTCTTGAGCTAAATAAGTTCATTTGCAGAGTGAAAAAAAAATTTTTTTTTTCGCCTTTTTTATAAATTAGTAAACATTTTTGGCGATTTGTATGGCTTACTCGGGTGGTAATTAGTGATTGTCTGTGTGTGGGGGAGGGCCTATTGGCGAATTAAATTATTTTTTCCGCCTAACTAATGAGGGGAGAGAAATAAATGTGGATTTAGACAAATTCGTGTTAGTTAAAGTTAAGACACGGTTATAAATCCGTATTTTTTATTTCGTACTTTTCTTTAGTCGCTGTCTTTTTAATTGGGCTCGGAGATTGGCAGTGTCAGGCCTTGAAGTTTTTTTGGAAAAGAATTGCTTTGGTGCGAATAATTGGATTGGATTGCTATTTTATAGCTTGAGAGATGGGCAGCTGATATTTTTGCCATGGCGGGTAGAACCTGTATGGTGCAGGAGCATGAGGATGGGCACAAGAAAAGAGATTCCTGAGCCCAGCAATGGACGAAGGCGGGCTGCGGATGATGATGGTATTAAAAATGTAAATGAACCAGTTTTTTTTTAAGGATGGGTAATCACCACATGTCTTTTTCCGCTCTGGGTGGAGCGGAAGGGCGTGTCAGACTCTTACTGACTAAAACCCATCCGTGTTCCTTCTAAAGCCCTTTGCGTTCCAGGGCCGCGGTGACTCTTTCGAAAAAATTCCGCAACCCTGGCAGAATTCCGCAACCCTGGCAGAATTCCGCAACCCTGGCAGAATTCCGCAACCCTGGCAGAATTCCGCAACCCTGGCAGAAATGTACCAGTTAAAGAGTAAAAAACACGTGCATAACGTAGCCTCATATATATACTCCTTAAAGAATTAGGCAGAATTTATTAGTCTAGTGGTTAGTGACCCTGACTGCTAAACCGGAGGTCGTGGGTTCGATTCCCACCCAGGACAAATCTTTGTGTGATGAGCATGATCATTTGTTCTGTGTCTGGGTGTAATTTGTCTATAATATGTATGTATTTAGAAATATATAAGTATGTTTATCAGTTGTCTGGTTGCCATAGCACAGGCTCTGCCTAGTTTGGGATCGGATGACCGTGTGTGAGTTGTCCCAAGATATTATTATTATTATTATTAATGATGGGTGCGTTTACAAACAAACACAAACAATCGTATATTCGACGACACGGTTGGCGCAACGGTTGAGCGATGGGCTGCTGCGCTGCGTGTCGCGGGTTCGAATCCCGCACGGAACAAATATTTGTATGGCCTACAGATAGTTGTTCCGGGTCTAAACTCACATACACAAACGGTTGTTTGTGTTTGTGAGTTTATATGTTTGTGAACACACCCACGATACGGGAGAAATTGCAAATGCGGGGCAATACTTAAATTTAAAAAAAAAATAAACAACCACAACCGGTACAAATATCTACTTCTGTCTACTACTGAAAAACTCAGATAGAAAAAAGCAATAATACCTTTGCGACCAGAGAGTAGAACCCTGCATCCTTATTGATTAATGATTAAGGTATTTATCTCCCACACAAACCATTTATTGTAGGTACATTTCGTCGGTCAGTCAAAAACATGAAGCTATTTGCACGTTCCAAATCGTATATCTCTATGGAGAAGAACGCGAAGTGCCAGCATTACACACATATTTGCGTCTCTTTTTTAACACCAAATGTACTTTATGCGATTCGAAATAACGTTAATTTTGTATTGCATAATTGACGCGAGTATTTGAACAAATACGGCAAGTGAAGTCCCAGCATAAGAATCTCACCAGTCACGCTTGGTATATTATACCACTAGCGGACTTCACGCGGTTTCACCCACGTAGTTCCCGTTCCCGTGAGAGTACGGGGATAAAATATAGCCTATGTTACTCGCTGATAATGTAGCTATCCATTGCTGAAATAATTTTTCAAACCGGACCAGCAGTTATTAAGTTTATTCGTTAAATACAAAAATACAAATATTTCCTCTTTGTAATATTAGTATAGACTAGAACACCGACACAGTCAACGTTAAAATACTTATGACGTAATAATTCTAAGCAAATAGTGGCGCCAATACTAGTCTACCTACAATGCCAACATGCTGGCTTCCGAACATATTTAAAGTCATCAACCTCGTGACCTCGATGATTCATGGCATAACTGAGGAAATACTACAAATTCTACTGAAGACAGGCGTCGCATTCTTAGAATTACACTTGATTTTTTCTTGTTTTATGTCTGTTTTAATATTTTTTCTTCGTTTTCCTGTATTTGAATTGACATTTAAATATCCAATATATTATAAACATATTATTATTTTTATTTTTTGTTCATTTATTTCGTTTTAATTACTTTGTATGCTGCCCCGATCGACGACATTCTGTCAACGCCGGTTGTCGCTGAAAACCAGCGCAGTGGCGTGTCTCAGCATTATGCTGAGCGATGGTTTTGCGCGAATCTTCCCAACTTGCATAACATTTGTAATATTGTTTATTTATTTTTTGGTATGCGTCATGCTTGGCGCAAATAAACTCTTTTTATTTCTTTCTTTCTATCCAGATACTGTCAGTTAGTAAAGCATAACCTGCCAGGTATGCGGAATTTGTTCGAAAGAGTCACCGCGGCCCTGGAACGCAAAGGGCTTTAGAAGGAACACGGATGGGTTTTAGTCAGTAAGAGTCTGACACGCCCTTCCGCTCCACCCAGAGCGGAGGAAGTCATTTGATGATTTCCCATCCTTAAAAAAAAAAAAAGTAAAGCATAACAAAGTTACATAACATCACGCCTATATCTATTCTAGAAAGGGTTAGGCAGAGGTTTGACTATAGTTGCATCAATCGAGCACAGATCTAAACTTTTCTGAAAAAAAAAATGCAGATGGAAAAACTCAATAGCACTTAGCCATACCCAGGAATAGTTACTGGGCTATCGTGAGAGCCAATTCTACAAATTTTACTCCCAACATTTTATTGATGCTGAGTTGTGTGTGTGTGTCAAATATTGCGAAATCATTTTTTTTTATTTTTTTTTATTTAATATGGGTTTGCTCTTGACTCTAGTCTAGGTCATAAATGACAGAGACAAAGTCGACGATGGAGCGAGCCTACCCAGAAGAAGCCTGTTCACTCTAATTTTGAAGAGATTAGGGTCGTATGCGTTCGGAAACACAGACGCAGGCAGAGAGTTCATTTAACAAGAGAGATTATTTATTGAATTCATCATCATCGTATCAACCGAAAAACGTCGTTCAACGTTTTTAGGCGTGGCAGGCGGGTTGGCGATCGCAATGTAGCTGTTGTAATGCACAGAGAATTCTGCTGCCTATTCTCTGGTGAGTCCCTTAGTCGCCTTTTACGACACCCACGGGGAGTGATGGGATGGTGCTATTCTTTTACGTCCGACACCATACAGTGTACACTATTATTTACTTTTATTTCTCATAAAGTTCGAGGAAAGTCAAAAAAACAAAACGTTTATTTCAATTAGGCCATTAAACGACACTTTTGAACGTCATCATTTACAGTTCAGTAAAATAATAATAATACATTAATAAAGTGACTCTACTGTCCATTCGGAAAGGTACAACTATCTTAAGTATTATTAACATAAATTAGTGACATTACCATAAGTATTTGTTTTGTCACTTTGTCATAGCCTTTATAAACACAAACACACACAAAACAATTAGCAAAAATACCTATTTAACGAACAATCCCATTCAAAACAAATCAAGACTAAAAATAGCGATATCGGACAAATTAACGAGTGAAATCGAAGGTTAAATCATTAATAACCAATTAACTATAATTTACTTTTAAGTTATGTTATTGGTTCAAGGTTACAACCCAGACATTGTTTTTGAACGATAATGATATTGATTATTTCGGTCGATTACCGATAAAATTACGGAAGTGGTTTTTGAGGGTGCAGTCAACTCCCGTCTTTTGTTACCTAGTATTATATTTTTTAGGGTTCCGAATGTCCCTATAGGATCACTCGTGTGGTTGTCTGTCTGCCCGTCTGTCACAAACAATTTGCTCCGAATCTAAATTTCATACATAAATGAACTTCTGGGACTGTAACGTAGATAAATACAACGTGTAACAGAATAAACGCAATACCTCTTAAGAGATCATTGTACTAATCATTATGAACAATGAGACCATACCGAAATCGCGAAAAAAAATCAGCTGTTCTGTACATTTTGTCGAGTTATGCTCACAGAAATGTACGGGGGAGTCGATTTTTTTTTTCGCGATTTCAGTGTTGGTCTCATAGTAAAAGTTGTTCATAATGATGAGTACAATGACCCCTAAGAGGTATTGCGTTTATTCTGTTACAAGTTGTATACATTTTGAATACAGGGTCACTTTTCGACAAATTAGACAACTTAAAAATAAACAAACTGTGCCGTGGAATTTAAGGGTTTTTTTTAAATCTAATAGTTTAACGTTATTCGAAAAAATTTCAGAAAGTTAACTATTCTCTTTGTATGCTAGATACTTATCATTTTATGTTCGACTTTGAAAAAATTCAACAGTGTCCTATTGCTAAAGGATATTTAAAAGTACCGTTTCAATTACAGTTAGGTTCCTTTTAGTACAATCTAGTACCGTTAAAGGCGATGTAGGTGTCTCATACTATCGTAGTGACGTTGATAAGTAGATACTGATGGTACCTGCGTGGGTGGACAGTGACCTTAAACAGTGCTGACCCACTTTATATTTGTGGTTTTAAGTCTTGCGCAGTTATTTTGGCAAATTGATTTGAGTTTGATGGATAGAGTAGGTACTGTGAGTATGTTGGTACTTATGCGTAATTGGGTAAATTTAATTATTAATTAATGACATGTTATTTGGGATTTTTTTATTTGTGTGTGTGTGATGAGAAGACCTGAGTGCCAATCTTACAAATTTTTAAGCAACGTTTGCATTCGTATGTCGGTCATCATCTTTTAAAAAGTATGGAAATTTAGGCTTTTTAGGGTAAAAACGGGACCCTATTACTACGACTCCACTGTCCGTCTGTCTGTCTGTCACCAGGCTGTATCTCATGAACCGTGATAGCTAGACAGTTGACATTTTCACAGGTGATTTATTTTTGTTGCCGCAATAACAACAAATAAAAATTTAATCAAATCAAAAATTAAGGGGGCTCCTATACAAGAAACGTGTTTTTTTCGGTTTATGGTACGGAACCCTTCGTGTGAGAGTCCGACTCGTACTTGGACGGTTTTTGACTGACCTGCGAATGCGAACTGCTTAAAAAATACTAAATATAGTAGAATTGGCTCTCTGGTAAGTGCCAAGTGATATCTAAGTATCAGTTTTATTTGATCATAATCTTCTTGATCATAAATAGTCTTTTTAACCCAAAGGTTGACTGATAGAGAATGCCTTGTTGCATTAATTCTATGTACCACTACTGTACATAAAGTTAAATAAATTAAGTGCTAAATAATAATTAATAATATATTATATATCTTTATTTAATTACCTATATATATTTTTTTTATTAATTTATTATTTTATTATTATTGTTGTTTGTATGTGTTTCACAATCTCGGAACTGTCGGGACCCTGAGGTCCTTTGGTTATATGAGGGGCCAAAGTCAACTCGCAGAGGCCCCGCTAGACATTTCAAATGGGATGGGGCACCAACCGAAGATTATCCGTGTATGCACTATTAAAGTATACCCAAGGACAATCCCCGGTTGATGCAGGTATATTACAGAATATGGAATTAATATTGTTGTTATTAGTGTCAATTATTCTAACCCCGGGCTGTTACTGATAAATTCCCAAATATAAGAACCTACTGACACACTTTTCCTGACCCGGGAAGAGAATCCAGGCGTCATGGTCACAAACAATCTCACATGATGGAAAGCGAAGTTGTGGTCGACGATAAAGTACGCTTACCAAGAAGTAACCTGTTCACTCTTGACTTGAAGACCCCAGGTTGTAGCTATCAAGGGACACACACTTCACCGGCAGGCAATTCCACTCCTACGCACAAAGAAACTACACAGGTAGATTAGACCCATGAAACGTTCCACCATTAAATTTCTTTATCTAACCTCTTTAAAAACAAAGCTACTAATTCGTCATACAACACTGCCACCTAATCTTTTAAAAGTTCCAGTGGCGTTGACTCAACCGAATAACTCCACTTTCTACCTGCACCATGATTCACTATGCAAAGCGAAACAAAAGAAGCACTTTGTTTATATTCTAAGAAACAAATTTGATACCAAAAGGGAAGAATTTATGAATTGCTGTCGAGATAAAAACTGGTTTTTCTGGTTTCAAGTTCTATGAGGTATTTTTTTGGTTAAACTACTTAATCACAAAGACAAGTTAAGAAAAATGACTTATTCTAAGAAAGAACGGTATTTGATGAAATCACATACGAGTACAAGGAGCTTTGTATATTACTCTAAATATATGTAAGTAATGATTTCCTGATGGCATGTAAGTGGTTCATTTCAAAGGTAACAAAGTCGACTTCTTCAAAATCAATGTTCACCTCAAAAAAAAAAAAAAATGTAAATTATGAGTCACGTCAGCACATCAGTTCCTTCAATTAAATGTCAATTTTAATATTTGTTTTTTCTTAGATAATTTAAGAACTAGTAATACTATAGTCCTCAAAGAGATGTCAGCATAGAAGACAGGGCCCGCTAGGACCAGAGCCTGCCAGGGTTGCGGAATTTGTTCCAAAGATTTACCGCGGCCCTGGAACGCAAAGGGCTTTAAAAGGAACACGGATGGGTTTTAGTCAGTAAGAGTCTGACACGCCCTTCCGCTCCACCCAGAGCGGAAGAAGTCATTTGATGATTTCCCATCATAAAAAAAAAAGTTATACTATAGTTAAGAAATTTCCATAAGGAAAACTTGTATTTGTTTATCATTGTTAATAGATTTGGCATCCATTACATTATCTACATTGAAAAACCCCATGTCGATCAGAATCTGTGATCAAATCTCGAGATTAAAATTGGCTGTTTAACGAATGTTATTGAACTGAACCGACTACACAATATTGTGCAAAAACATATTGCTTAACAAATAAATGATAAAAATTAAAATATCGTTCCAACACATCTTTTCCTTCAGCTAGATAAAAATCTCTAATGTCTTTATCAAATAATTAAAAATACCAATATGAAACATCATTACACCTTCGCTATAACAACCAAAAAAAATTATTGTCCGACAATTACTCATATCTACAGTTCCCTCTCTTGTCTCTTTGTTTCAGTTCTAAGAATAACTAAGTACAGAGATTCGGTGAGTTCAAAATAAGGGTTGAATGTACTGGAAAGGATATTTAGTGATGAGTCTTTGCGTGTCCTAATTTAGGTCACGGCAGACAACGACGCGTCATAGTAAGCTTGGATGCGCAAAAGGTTAGTGCAAAAATTGGCACAAAACCTGTATAATGGAGTCCACACGATAGCGACTTACATGCGTAAAAAGTAAGCGCATTTATATTGTACCGTCTTCACGTACATACTTAATTGTGCCAATCAATTTTGTAGAAACTAGCGTTTTGTGCAAGCGCCTGCGTATATCGTTTTGCCATGTTAACGCACATATTTTTAACATTTTTTACATTGTTTTAAACATGGAGGAGCTCGTGGCTAAATAATAACAGCCGCATGGGTCGATCTTTAAGGTTAAGCAACGCTTGCCGAGGTTGGTTTATGGATGGGTGATCATCTTAACATACCGAGACTCCTCCGTGCCTCGGAAAGCACGTTAAGCCTTTGGTCCCGGCTGTCATTTGTAGATCTTTGGCAGTCGTTACGGATAGTCAGAAGCCAGATAATCTGACACCAGTCTTGCCAAGGAGTACCGTGTTACCCAGTTAATGGGTTGTGGAGGTCTGGTAGGCAGCNAAGCTCTGAACTTAAAAATAGTTGTTTTGGAATTCCACAAGGTAGCATTTTGGGCCCTACTTTATTTTTAATCTATATAAATGAACTATGCAGCCTGTCGCTCCAAAATGGTGTTATAATGTCATATGCGGACGACACTGCTCTATTATTTTCAGCTAAGTCCAGAGCTGAGGTGTATGAATATGCTCAAAATGGTTTTAACATTGTTTCTAATTGGCTTCGTAATAATCTCCTAACATTAAATGCAGATAAAACAAATTATATTTTATTTACAATGAGAAATACTAACATACCGCTTACTAATCTAAACATTCACGCACATAATTGTTGCACGTATGCTGACACTGTATGTTCCTGCCCCACTTTAGCTAAAGCTGACCATTTAAAATATCTAGGTGTCACCATTGACTCAAATCTAAATTTCCGTAAACATATCGAATTACTGTGTACAAGAGTGCGCAAATTAATATATGTTTTTAAGAATTTACGGAACATAGCCGACTATAAATTAATTAAACAGGTCTATTTAGCTCTGGGTCAATCCATTATTACATATTGCATAACTTCTTGGGGTGTTGCAGCAAAAACAATTTTACTCCCGCTAGAGCGCGCTCAAAGAGCAATTCTAAAGGTACTACTACCTTTCGCCCTTTTAGATTTCCTACGCACGAGCTCTATATAGCATGTAATGTGCTTACAGTGCGGCAATTGTTTATTTTAAACATAGTGCTACACCAGCACACTGCACTTCCTTTTGACCCTGTACCTTCGGACAAGAGAAGGAAGGACTTGGTTTGCATAAAGCCTGAAACAAGACATGTGTTTGCAAATCGTTTTTATGTATTCATGGGACCTTTTCTATATAATAGGCTCAACAAGGTACTATACTTTTATAGTGTAAGGTTCACAAAATGTAGCATGATGTTGTCGGAATATTTACTGTTACTCAATAACATGGACACAGAACAACTTCTAGAAATATTGGCATGATGATATTTAATCCCCTCGTAAGTGTTTACTTTTGTATAATTACATAGGCTTAGTTTTAGCTATTAATGTACCATTAAGCTTTTTCTCGTAGTTGCTTAATTTATTTTTTATTTATGTATTCATAGTTTAACTTTAAATTGTATTGTCCCAATGTAATTGGATCGTAGAGTGATGGCCTGAAACACAGGTTTAAAGTAACCTAGATCGGGCGGATCGCTGTTTAACATTGCAATTCCGAACCACCGTTAATTGCATGTTTAATAAAAATATCTTAGTTTAGTTTGTTTTTAGGCACTATTATTGTATGGAAAATATTATTACTGCTGACTAAATGTACATTTTTGTGGACGTTTTTATTTGAATAAATTATAATTGTTATTATTTGCTTGTACAAACAAGAATTGGTGCAAATAAAATTGAGAGTGTAGCCAAGGCTTAAGATGGCGAAGATGGCGGGACCAGCTCGACTCTTATCGAAAGGACTGGCCCGAATAAGCAGAACACAGATATGTCTGGAAATGGTAGATGGAGTCTTAAAGTGGGACAATATAGGCATCTTAGATTAGATTAGAATTTAGTTTATAAGTTTCGAAGACAAGCCACAAAAAGTGTGAATGAAAGGCAATTGCTTGCAGCTGACATGAGAATGCTACGAGAGATTGTGGTGTTACACGAATTGATGAAATAATAAATGAGATTATAAAAGTTACCTCTTGTTGTTGTTGGTCTTGTTGTGGAAAACGATTGTCGTGATGTGAGCAATAAGGAAAACGTCACGTCGGAGGTTTCAAAACCAAATAAACCATCATTTATGAATGATGAGGCTAATAGAGAACAGATGCAGAAGAAGAAGAAAACAGACTTCTCCGACCCCAAATATATCGGCTGGGAAAAGGCTGGAGAATGAGGTTAAAAAGTTAAATTACTAACAGGAAAATGATGCCTATGAAGATATTGCCACTCTGATTGAACGACTAGATTTAAATCGATATCCGTTCACTAATCGACAATCGATATTGATCGAATCCAAATATAAAATCTTTGGTAGATTGATGAAAATGTTGCTAGGCAACACTGATTCGATTTCAGTGGTTGACGTTATAGATTCGCAATCTAAGATATTGATCGGTAGTTCAATATCCAGTTAGTCAAATTAAGCTGAGAAACAAAAAATAGTGCCACAAAACGCCCGTCCTTTAACTGAGAAAGGTAGAGGCGCAAACAATCGTTGATTTGATCAACCTAGAGTTATAGGGTCCGGGAACTGGAGGAAGAAGTGTGGGTCATCCGGCGGAGAGATGGGCGGACGACATTGTTGCCCTGGATGAGGCTGGCACAGGAACGTGGAGATTGGCACAAGAGAAGAGAGGCCAGCAATGAGCGAAGTCGGGATGATGATGACGAATAGGGTAATTTTATAATATCTGCTTTCCATTATTGACAACATTATCGCTTTCCTTCAGGTGAGATTATTGTCGAACGCGAGCCAATCAATAATAAACAAGCCTCTTAATGATTTCAACCCCGTTCCTTACAGCTTCATGTCTAATAGAAACTTAGACCATGCCTCGCGCATGAACGGCTGTCATTAAGGCTCCAACAGACTGAAGCGACGCGACAACCCGACTACCATGTTTTACTATAGAAATTGCTTTGCCAAGAGCATTTTCTACGATAACGTTTGGCCGCATCGTTGCTTATTGTCGTGTCGTGATTGTCAGCACTTTTACTTTAATACCTTAACAAAAGATTACATATTTCTATCGCCAAGACAGCAGTTTTCCGTATTCCCCATACGTGCCTAAATTATTCAGGCGTCCAAGAATGCGAGATTCTTAGTAGTATTACAATTGGTAATAAAATGAACGTGTTTGGACTAAATTTGTTGACAATGCAAATATTTCTAGTACACACGGCGACATATTAAAGCACCTATATATTTCCAATATAAGCTGTCCGAGCATTGTACGGAGAGCCTATACAATGCAAGGTCAGCTTAAACTGGTTTATTCATCTTGATATGTCTACAGCAGACTGATTTCCAATACAAGCTGACCTTGCATTGTATAGTAAGACTAAACAATACGAGATCAGCTTATTCTGGTTACTACAGCTTGATTTGTGCAACAGAATGCATTGTATTTTAATGATTGTACATTGAAACAATAATATTAAAATAACCAAGTAAGTTTATAACATGACAATCGATATGGATGTTTATCAAAATCGCGGGTTTGTTTATTCTTCTTCATATCATGGATTTGTATATATATTTAACAATTTTAGATTATTTATAAGTAACAACTAAATACAACTAGACTAATAATCGCGAAATTATGTACAAACGCGTATAAAAACAAAATAAATCATTTGGCATCAAAAAAATTCATCCACATCGCTGTCAATGGCAAAAGTGCCCAGAACACTGGCAGCATTGCCGCGTTGAACGGCAAAGCTGATTCTTTGGCCGAAGGAAAGCCCAGTCCTCTGGTCACGTGAACAGTCGACGAGTGGTTTGCTGATGTCCCGAAAGCCTCGGTGAGCACTCGGACCCCATGGACCTAATGTTTCAACCCCAAACGGCTCAAATATATAGCTCCTAATAAGGTTGTTATATTTGCGCCGTTTGAGATTTTCTGCACCTGCAGCAGCCGCCCCAGCGCAGCCCGCCGTGCTAAGAAGATGGGATGACGGAAGAGTGTCGACACATGTTGCATCCCACACCAAAGGCCTACCCACCTTCCAAGGCATTATGGTCATCCCATCTGGTCTCTTCCCATCGTCACGTGCCAAGCCATTAGGTTCTAAAACAGCTGGCACTCCGGCGGTGATAAAAGCCCGACGGAGGATGATGATGGTGATGACGGATTTGTTTAGTATTTTCTTGGTTTTGTGCCAAGTATTGCTTTGTTCTCTTGAACAAATCAAGTTGAACTTGGTACTTGAGATGTGTTGTTAAGGTGAGTTTTGACAGCTATTAATACCTTAAATTTAAATTATTTTAAAGGAAACTTGCACCATCAACTCAACGAAAAAAAACTCGAGTTGAAAGCGTTAAATTAATTTGTGGATGTTAAGGTAGTGGTTCTAATACAGTTTGTAAGATTTTACCTAATTGAAGTAACAAATTTAGTTATATTTCATGATAGTCGCGGGGGCACAAAGTGCCAAAATGTCCTATACGTTAGTTAATATTTCTGGTATCGATAAACCTAGCCTTTTCCCCAACTATATTGGGGTCGGCTTCCATTCAAACCGGATTCAGCTGAATACCAGTATTTAACGTGGAGCGACCGATACTTCTTGGTAAGACTGGTGTCAGATTTTCTGGCTTCTGACTGGCGACGACTGCCAAAAATCAACAAATGACAGCCGTAGAAGTCTCAATTTTTAAAGATGGTCACCCATCCACAGACCGACCTTGGCAAGCGTTGCTTAACCTTGAAGATCGTGTGGCTGTTATTATTCAGCCACGAGCTCCTCAGAATATGTATTGATACCTACTTTAAAATCAACATATGATTGTAACATTTAAAGTTACATAACAGCTTGCAGATATATTATATTATTAATAATTCATTGAGTATAGGCGCCAGCACATCAAGCTACCCGAAACTGTCAAAGTTTTCCCAATCAACCTTGAACCTAAAGCTTTAGCAATAAAGTTGAAAATCTATTAAAGAAATTTGACAGATTGTTCTAGCTTAATATGCTGGCGTCTGTACCTACTGCCGCCAGAAGAAAAAATGACGATTCTTCACTAAACGATGTAATCGATTTCCGACCTTGTGTTATATGCTTAATGTCGGAAATCGATTACTTCGTTTTGTGTAGTAACGTCCTTTTTTCTTATGCAATAAAACGATAGCCAGTTGGAATTTAATTTTATATATTAACCTTTAACTAGATTTATCAATAACTGTGTCAAGTGGGATCAATACGTTTTACATGACATAATTATTTTATTGTGTATGACTATTATGTTCAGTGTCATCATTGTGTTTACATTGAAGTTTGTTTATCAATTTTACAAATAGACATTATCAACGTGTTGACTTTTTAAGGAGGTATCAATATACAATGTGAAGCCATCGATACGACAATAAATGGAAACACTGGCAATACTGGTTCTTAGGAATATTTTGAAACTATTATTAATCCTGTCACCACAGAAAAACTTAAACTAGTCAAGGATAGTGACTACTATTCTGACGGAATATTCCAAGCAGTCTGTTGCAGTTAGTGACATCAAATCTGTGATAAAAGACAACATATTCGTATGAACTAGTATTGCCAGTGTATTGATTTATTGTCGTACCGTCGTCTCCACCTTGTATAATCTGCAAAAATAATCCGTAATATTATAAATGTTGTCTGTCCGTCTGTTACGTCTTCACGTCTTAACTGATTTGGATGAAAATTGGTACACTAGAAGAAAGTCTCGGAATCTACCTATATACTAATGTAATAAAGCTGAAGAGGCTGTTCTCTGGAACTATCAGTCGGATTTGGAAAATTATTTTTATATATGATAGCCACATTCACGAGGAATGCTATAGGCTATATGAGAATGGGAAATTCCTACGGAAACGGGAAAAAACGGGATATGCGCGTAGGAAGTCGTGGGAAAATACCTGAGCCATTTAATCCACCTTTGTACAGCATCTTTCACACAACTCTAGAAGGAAATAAAGAATGCAACACTACCACTGAGTGTGAGTGATCTCGATACTTTTAATCCCGGAAAATACAGGTTTCATGTGGAATAAGTAAAGAGAGCGAATCCGGGAAAAAAAGCAAGTAGATTTAAAAATAATAAGCCCTATTAAATCACATTTTAGAAATTTCGTTGGAAATAAGCAGTTCCTTTGTACCTACTCATAATAATAACCTACTTACATAAATAATAAAATTAACAAATATTTTTTTTTTAGCATATTCAAAGACGCGTCATAACATGCGGGCATTGGGCACTGTTTTTCCAAATTGACATTTATCTATAAGATAAGATATCGCTACAACCATGGAGCCTAATCGAGCTCCAGATAATATTATATCTGCGATTGGTCGACTTATGTAAAAACAACCTTTTACATATTTATATTTTGACAACCACTAATCGGAGATTAAAGGTTCAACAAACTTTTTTTTTACATTTTAAGGTTTTTTCAAGAGCAATTTTGTTTCGTGACTGTCCAACGCTTTGTCGGATACTGTTTCTTAGATTATAATCACAACTCCAAAATCGCCAAAAAATCCGAACGCAAGAAACTTCACTTTAATTTTTTCCCGATTTTTTGTTCTTAATGTACTTTTATACTAATGTCACTTGTACTTTTTATTAATGAATCGATTTTGATTGGCCCCTTTACACACAGAGTAGATAACATCCTAAACATATTTTTTTTTTGTGCCTATATGAACCAATTTTCGATGATGTGTGTTGAACACAGAAAAAGAAACTAGGTTTACTTTAGAATATCTAAAGAAAACCTGTTTTATGTTTGCAAATCTACGTAAAATTTACGCTTAAAAGGACACAATCTGCGATACCCGTTAGCAATGGCCCCTAAGCTATGTCAAAGAGAAAGTATGGCTGCCTTGTGACGTAGCGAAAGGTATTCGGACGGCCCAGTCCGTTTTTGCACGCATTTGGTTCATGAATCACGGTCAGATATTAATCGTTAGATAACTTCTATCGGTCTATCACTATTGCGTCAGTTTTAGAACATCCGTGTAGTTTACTTAATGAAAGATAAATTGCTTGTGTTTTGTTTTGAGGGCTGACGTGTCAATGTTTGCCAAATCGCCTCTTTATGGACTGAGAGCCCAAAGATGCCAGACCTCTCTTATTTTGTCACTAACAAAATATGTGGGATAGAGTAGTGTTACTAGAGTACCATGTGCCTTGCTAGCAAACTTAATTTTATCTCTGCTTGTATTACTTTGTTGTACCTATTAGTATATAAGTGTGTGCTGTATATTAGTGTAATGTTGGGTGCATTGTGCTCACATAATTTAATCAATTGATCAATGTACCTATGTATACAAAATATTGTAAAACTTATATTTGAAAAGAGTAACTATGGAGTTTCTTGTCCGTTCTTCTCCATAAGAATCTACNTATGTAATTTAACTCACACACTGATCCATTGTTTTTAATTATATTGTAAATATGTGAGTACCATGTCCCTTACTAGCAAACTTAATTTTATCTCTGCTGGTATTGCTTTGTTGTACCTATAGTATATAAGTGTGTGCTGTATATTAGTGTAATGTTGGGTGCATTGTGCTCACATAATATAATCAATTGATCAATGTACCTATGTATACAAAATATTGTAAAACTTATATTTGAAAAGAGTAACTATGGAGTTTCTTGTCCGTTCTTCTCCATAAGAATCTACCTTTTGCGAATGGACAACTAGATTCACTTAATTTTAAACTGTAAATTTGACGTTCAAAAGTGTTCAAAATAAACGAATTGACAAACATTTAGTTAGTGAGAAAATAAGGAAAGTCTGGCAGCTCCAGCTCCGGGATCTTAGTCTATTAGCTTTATCTGAAACGATTGCCAAAAATCCAAATTCATCTTTCTAACATAGCTTATAAGTTTGTATAAAGTTAGATTTTTTTATTTTTTTTTGTGCCATTTCCCTCAAAACGCCTATTTACTTCAATAACGTGACAACGCGACGGTTATTTTTTTATTTGATAATTGAAACCGCCGTGACCGATTATTTTTTTCCGAAAAGCGTCAAAAAATATTAATTGCCGGACTAATCACGTTATTGAAGCAAAACCGTCGTGACCGATTTTTTTTTTTAATTAAAAAAAAACAAATGAATCGTTGGACTTATCACGTTACTGAAGCAAAGAAGCGAAAAGACAACCTCAGAAGTTAACCTTCACGGTTCTCATAATAATTCACTGGTGGTCCTGTCAAAACCGTGTGGCATTTTCAAAACAGATTTGAGTGGACCTGCAGTGCGATTCTGTAAACATCTCACGGTGTAAACTTAAGTGAAGACACAAAGTGAGCTGTCAATCCACACAAACAAGATGGAGTGACAGTTCCCTTATAAGAATAAGAATAAGAACATTTTATTTGCATTTAAAACATGGTACATTTAAGGTCTTATTTTTAGTATTATGATCTAACATGTTTTGCCATTTACTGGCATACAAATAATTGAGAAATTTTCATTCGTTATGCATGTAAACTAATGTTTTGTGATACAATCAATAATTAGTTTAACATATAAATTCGGTTTCAATTGCACTAGCAAGTCTCTCAGGTACATCTGTATGCTTACACTAAATATGGTACCCTTTACGCTCACTCCACCTACGATTACACGGTGAGATATTATCAGAATAGACCGGCTGTCCAAACAGTGCAAGCATTTGTCAGTTATCGTGTAGCTCATCTTAGAACTTTAGGGAGATCAACTTACTGTCAATCGGTAGAGCGTATAATTATCTGTGTCAATTCCACATATTTTCAGTTTTTGCCAAACGTTAACTTTGATTTAAAGGAGACTAGCTCTCTAACGTTCGGTCAAGTATAGTTCTGTATTACTATCAGAGATTTCTTGTCAATGGCCTACCTAGAATTGTTACCAGTCGAGGGAAATAAGCTCAAAGATTAATATTTAAAATTCTTCCGTTTCTGACCGACTGAGTGACTGGCAGACAACACACAGCCGCCAGTACTGGTCATAGAAAGCTGAAATTTAGCATGTAGGTTCCTTGAGGAATGTAGGGGAGCACTAAGAGAGGATTTCCCGAAATTCCTAAGGGCACGAGAAAAAACCGGGATTTGCGCGTACGAAGTCGCGGACAAAAGGGAAATTAGACATAACTGATGAAATGACCTACTTTGAAGACTACAGATTTGATATCATTTACTTTAGTTTATCAAGTGTACACAAGACGACATTTTATCAACATGTCCATTATAAGCGGGCCTCAGTTTGTATTGGCTTCTTACAATGAGGGGTCAGGCTACATTTTCAAGGATTTCAAAACCGTGAAATCTAGAGTGGTGGATAGGTAATAGATTTTTGTGCGCAAAAAATATCGTAAGTCTCGTGAAACATTGGGCTAGATAACATATCTTTAACCTACATAATACATAGAGATAATCCAAATATAAACTGTTTCATAGATAAAAATTATCCATAATATTATATTCTCTGCGGATTTATTATGACATTTTTTATTTTATTTGTTTTGATTTTGCTCTTGACTCTAGTCTAGGTCATAACTGACAGAGGCAAACTCGACGATGGAGCGAGCTTACCCAGAAGAAGCCTGTTCACTCTATTTTTGAAGAGATTAGGGTTGTATGCGTTCGGAAACACAGACGCAGGCAGAGAGTTCTACTCCTTTGCTGTCGCATTATAAAAGACGTTTGGAAACGTTTAGTGCGAATTGGTGGAATAGCAACAAGGTAGAGATGGTGGTTCACTCTATTTTCTGTGCCATCGTTTCTATCGCCTGCCCCACCAGAATCCGTTAATTGTTCCGGGATAAAAAAACACCCTATCGCAGCTGAAATTTGGCATGTAGGTTCCTTGGGGAGTGTAGAGGAGCGCTAAGAGGGGATTTCCCGAAATTCCTACGGGAACAGGAAAAAATGGGATATGCGCGGACGAAGTCGCAGGCAAATGCTAGTAAATTCCGTAATGCTAAAATATTAAAAATTAAATGTTGTTTAACAGTTTATTTTTGTACCTCGTACTTTCCATATCTGGCTGTCGAACTCTCAATTTGTAACTATTTACTTAAGCAGCTATTTGACGTCAATAGGTACAATATCGTTATCATAAGAACAGCGGCCATTTATAACGTTATCAGCCATATTTAACTGCTTTATCAGTTTTCTATTAGAAGAGTAGCAATTATTGATATCTGATTTGTTGGTATACTCAATTTGTACTATCTAGTTGTACTGTTAGCAAGTAGGTGGTAATGGGGATCCAAACGCTAAGTTCATCCAGATGTCACTAGCGGCGGGATGACTGCTGTCAAATCGTTTTGGCTTTGTTTACGCTTTGGTCATTGCTTTATTGCTTATTGACTGGCCTGTTGGTCGAGGGGTTAGAGACCCTGACTGCTAAACCGGAGGTCGTGGGTTCGATTCCCACCCAGGACAAATCTTTGTGTGATGAGCATGATCATTTGTTCTGTGTCTGGGTGTAATTTGTCTATAATATGTATGTATTTAGAAATATATAAGTACGTTTATCAGTTGTCTGGTTGCCATAGCACAGGCTCTGCCTAGTTTGGGATCGGATGACCGTGTGTGAGTTGTCCCAGGATATATTATTATTGCTATGTTTTGTGTTTTTTTTTTGTGAGTGGCGTCTCGCAGTTCAACCTATAAGATTGTCGACTGCTTAACCGGGCTTGCCTGTGGTGGCCTTAATATAATATTAAAGCCTCCAGCCAGGGCTTATTAAAAACTTACAAACTAAGAGACTACACGCTAAGGGCACCCTAAGTGGGGCCTAGGCTTGTGGATGACAGCTAGGGATGGCTGGATCGAACTAGAGTTATTATTAAGGGGCGAATTTAAGACTACAGGCTCAGCGGCTCGAGCAAGGGTCGGGGCGGAGCTATGTTTTGTGTTGAAATCGTTCCACTATTGTTATTGGTTAAAAAATTTAAAGACGAACCAATAAAACGATTTTTGTGACGCTTTTTTTTAGACTTCTTATTTAGTTGTGACTTTGGCAAATAAATGTACAACGGGAGTATATCCTGGTACAGCACACAAAGGCAAATTTTGAGAAAATTTGAATTTAATGGTTACAAAATGTGTTGAATTCGTGATATTTGGTTTACAGTTATATTGAAAAAGGACAGGAGACTTAGACAAGGATTATTATTCCGGAAGTAGGTCTGGTCCATTACGATAATTCCCGTCTTTAATTGCGGTCTTTAATCTTGGGCAGTCGTTACGTATAGTCAGAAGCCAGATAATCTGATCAGTCTTGCCAAGGAGAACCGTGTTACCCAGTTAATGGGTTGTGGAGGTCTGGTAGGCAACCGCTCCACGTAAAATACTGGTGTTCAGCTGAGTCCGGTTTGAATGGAAGCTGACCCCAATATAATTGAGGAAAGGCTAGGCAGATGATGAATACGGGCAAAGTTACTGACCACCATTTTTTTTAATCGTTATCTGTAGGACACGGTGTCCTTATTGTTTTTGGTATATTTATAAGTTACTTGAGCGATAAAGTGTTATTTATTCAAGGCTGCGCAGTTACTTATATTAAAGGATGTGTAATAATCAATAATATCATTATTAATAATGCACTTATTCAGTACCTACCTTTATGAAATTCTAGCTTTGCCCGCGATGTCGTACGCGCATATGCCGTTTTTTCCCGTTTTCGTAAGATTTTTTCTGTTCCCGTATAGCCTTACTCATGAATGTGGCTATCATATAGAAAAATAATTTTCCATATCCGACTGGTAGTTCCAGAGATTAGCGCACTCAAACAAACAAACAAACTCGT
This sequence comes from Mamestra configurata, assembly GCA_002192655.3. NCBI lineage: Eukaryota > Metazoa > Arthropoda > Insecta > Lepidoptera > Noctuidae > Mamestra > Mamestra configurata. Next base: position 118,733 of record NDFZ01005060.1, on the reverse strand, counting down.
CAGCTTTATTATTAGTATATATGTAGATATACTAGCTGTTTCCCGCGGGTTCGCTCCCGTGACTTAACCACAGGAACCGTTTATGCTTTAGGAATATAAAGTAGCATTACGTGATACCTAGCTTTTACAAACATAAAATAAAATAAATAAATAAATTTATTATTATTATAAATATTTTAAAGAAAACAATTCTCCCGCTTCCGCTTCTAAGTCAGAAATTAACCCAAGTGAACGTACTCCCGAGATAAAAAATATTTTTTTTCCTTCAACAATTCATAAAAATTGGTTGGTTTAGGTGTGAAAACGTAACAAACAGACGGGCAGAGTTAATTTCTCATTCATATTTAGATGTATGGATATTTAATTAAGTATTTATTAAGATTTTCAACAAAGGATTCACAGATGTAAGTCGTAATTATACAAAGACTCCCATACCATTAGTTTTAGACTAACACAATACAATGACATAATTAGTATTTCAGATAGTATAATCTTAAACACTGACTCATTTAATTTCAGTCAACTTAAGCGTTTACACAATGGCCCAGCTTGGACACACATTGTCCATTGTCTAAATCAAAACTGTTATGTATTTAGCTTAATAATAATCAATTAAGATTAATAATATGTCGGTTTGTTTTAGCTTCTGATATCAAAAACAGCTGGCTAAATTTGATTACGATTTGTTTGAAATGATTTCGATTTTTGAAAAGCACTTGGTAACAGGGTAGCTACTGTAGAAAGCACACATACAGTTTACGTTATTGTGTTATGTAAAGTACATATAATGATGTTATTTTCCTTAAAGTCATTGAGACTTGTTGAAAAAGTACTTGAATACAATCTAAGAGGTATTAAGTAACACCTTTGTGTATGCCCTTTTTGTTATCATCATTATAAAATACGTTCAAATTATTAACATATATATTATTTTAGATAATTATTATACTTAGACTAATAAAAATGAATAAAGAAAAAATTAAGTCAAAACAGAGCAGATGTGACAGCAAAAAGACTCCCGCGCAGACCAAAAATAAAAATAAAAAAACTTACGAAAGAGGTAGCTAACGGCAACAAAATCCAAATTCAAAAAGAGAACCACACAGCTCGACAACACCAATTTATAAAATAATAAAACATTCGATATTTAAAAATGTTTACAATGGACTGTATCGAAAGAGCGTTCGATGGCCAACTGACAGTGCCACTGAACATTTTGCGACTGATAGCTATATTCACTTCAAGGGAAGAGCCATATTTGTGTCAGTCAATCATCGACTTTAAAGTCTGCTACATAAATTCTATATTCCAATACTCACTTTTACTCTAGTACTATGTGAAACCGTCCAAGCCAGTATTGAGGTCAGTGACGTCTTTTTTCTGTAAGATAAATTCGCAGAAGCGAGAGGGCTTATTAAATTAAGGAAGGAGTGAAAGAGACGGATATGTTTATAGTGTGTGTCACAGAGAAATTGGTTGGTTGTGGTCAGTCATTAATTGCTGTCAATTAGAGTTATGCTGAAGAGATTTCTATGGGGCATGACCGTAATTCCTTTGGTCATCTTCTTACTCACAGATAAAATATATTGTACTTTCCATTATAACTTTATTATGAACTAGCTTCTGCCCACGGATTACATTTAATATTTGTTAGAAAGTACCAGCAAATATAATAAATTATTAGTGCTTAACGAGATTAGAAAAGTAATTAACAAGAATGAAAGCCAAACCACCCAAAGGGTAAAACGGGACCCTATTACTAAGACTCCGCTGTCCGTCCGTCTGTCTGTCTGTCACCAGGAAGTATCTCATGAACCGTGATAGTTAGACGGTTGAAATTTTCATAGATGATGTATTTCTGTTACTGCTATAACAACCAATAATAAAAATTCCCCTTCGTGTGCAAGTCCTACTTGAATTTGTTTTTTTTTGTTTCCTGCGAAGCAGCGGCTGATTATTTAAAAAAAAAACTCGCTGAGTCTTACAGTAGTTGCATAGGATGTAACATCCGACCTTGGTAAAAAGCAACTTTAACATTAAAAGTACCAACTGACAGCCAACTTGACCACCGCGCGCGCTTATTGGTCAAATCAAATAAGACGCGCTCATTGGTCAAATCAAGTAGCGCGCGCTTCCTCGGCTTCCTGTTACACACTTCCGTCCCATTTCACGAAATCACTCCCACAGATTGCAGGAAAGCGAGAGGAAAGATGTTACACTTAAAAAAAAAGATTTCGGGGCTTCCATAAGCCAGTTGCTTAAACTCAAACTTTCATAATAGTAAGTAAAAGTTACCTTGATGACTCATTGAACTTTACGGAAAGCAGTGACGAAACGGATTTTAAGTTAAACTAACCTCTTTATCTATTTATGTATTACTCAAACAAAGATTTCAATCAGTATAGCGTGTGCCTGTACTCAGTGGGACCGCTTCGTTGGTCTAGTGGTCCGAAAGGGTTTTACCACACCAATCGATCGAATCGATGGCATCGATCGACTTCGATCGACGTTGATCGATTGGTGAGGTAGCTTTGGCTGACCGATCGATACCGGGCGACAAATAATTGATCGACAACCGATCGATGCCATCGATCGATTTTGATCGATTGGTGTGGTAGCTTTGGCTGATCGAAAAAAGACGTAGAAACTATCGATCGACGTCGACTAATTGATTCTACCATCGATCGACGGGTGTAGTAGAAACTATCGATCGAAGTCGACTTATACATCCTAGCATCGATCGATGGGTGTTGTAGAAACTATCAACAGACGTCGACTAATCCATTCTACCATCAATCGACGATCAATCGATTGGTGTGGTAGCACCATAAGGATTACTCATACGAAGATTTTAATCAGTATGACGTGTGCTTGTACATAGTGGGACTGCCTCATTGGTCTAGTGGTCCGTAAGTGCTGCTGATGAGCATGAGGTCCTGGGTTCAATTACCGAGTCGGAACAAAGGATATTTACATAAACAATATTATTTTTAAGTAAGCTCGCTCCATCGTCGACTTTGTCTCTGTCATCTATGACCTAGACTAGAGTCAAGAGCAAACCCATAATATATAAAAACAAATTTAAAAAAAATCTGGGTATTAATCTGGATTTTCTCAGTACCAACAAGGAGTCGAGATTTGTGTGTGTTAAGTCACAAGCTCCTTTAGCTATTCCAGTACCTACCTAATTAGAATAAACTAAAAAAAGAATAAAATTTATTCAGCACATAGGTACCTACATGAAACACGCACGGTAAAAATAACAAGAAAAACTTAGTTAGGCCAAAAAAACCAAGTGTGTGTCTCACGACTTCACTAAAAACCGGCCAAGTGCAAATCGGACTCGCGCATGAAGGGTTCCGTATCATTATCTATAAAAACGGCAAAAAATAATGTCTGTGGTATGCAGTATTTGTTGTCATAGCGGCAATAGAAATACATCATTTGTGAAAATTTCAACTGTCTAACTATCACGGTACATGAAATACAACCTGGTGACAGACGGACTGACAGACAGACGGACATGACGAATCCATAAGGGTTCCGTTTTTTGCCATTTGGCTACGGAACCCTAAAAATGTCCATTTCAGCTATATGTACTCCACGATCTCATCCCACCGGCCCCCTTCTACCATCGGACATCTAGACGCACTGCAAGTTACCATCCCTACCTTGTTGCTATTCCACCAATTCGCACTAAACGTTTCCAAACGTCTTTTATAATGCGCACAGCAAAGGAGTGGAACTCTCTGCCTGCGTCTGTGTTTCCGAACGCATACGACCCTAATCTCTTCAAAATTAGAGTGAACAGGGTAAGCTCGCTCCATCGTCGACTTTGTCTCTGTCATCTATGACCTAGACTAGAGTCAAGAGCAAACCCATATTAAATAAAAAAAAAAATAAAAAAAAAATATGTCAGACAGACTGATGCTGTCTGACGCTGGTTTTCTAATGAAGAACAATAAGAATTTTATCAAACCTTCAATGACTGTACAAAATCGCCTTGAAAAGTACTTCATCATTCATTAACGAACCTATTTTAAACAATTAACGTTAAATAGTAAAACCTTCCAAGGGTGAATAATTACTCATTAGCAATTAGAAATGAACAATCTTCACCTTGTACCATAAGTGGGGCAAGTCCTAATAGTACTACGGAAGACATAGCTATCTGTGACGATGATGGTCATTGTCGATGACAATGTACATATACTTTTGTATACGGAAATGTGAAATGACCCAGTTATGTATATATGTATGACGTATGTATGTAACTCGGGCTGGTTTCCGCAACTCCACGACTAAGCGTGTATTTTGCGTGCAAGTGGGGCAAATGTGTCATTCGATCCACTCCAGCTCCCCAAGGAAAGCCAGCAACGCCTTGGTGTTACTAACTATCTCACGGAGGGTACCTGGGTTTCTGAAGTAGGTACTTTTTTTTTTTTAAGTTTGGGAAATCATCAAATGACTTCTTCCGCTCTGGGTGGAGCGGAAGGGCGTCTCAGACTCTTACTGACTAAAATCCATCCGTGTTCCTTCTAAAGCCCTTTGCATTCCAGGGCCGCGGTGACTCTTTCGAACAAATTCCGCAACCCTTGATTTTCCGAAGTACTTAGCCCTGTAATCAGCGACTACCGGGCAGCTTAGAAGCAGATGTACTGCTGTCTCGTCCTCCTCCATGCAGGCTCTGCAGAGTGGGCTGTCAGTGACTCCTATGACATAGAGGTGTTTATTAAAAGACCCATGGCCAGTTGTGACGGCTGTGACTGTACGCAACTGCTGTTTAGTAAGTCTTATGGCTTTTTTCGTGAAACGGCCATCAATAGAGGGAAGTGCCTCTTTGGCCTGCCTGCACTCACTATGGTCAACCCATAGCTTGTGATGTTTATCACTAGTGCGTTTCCTTACCAGTTAAGAGCATTAACTCCTGTATTCTTCCTGTAATGACCCAGTTGTTAAAAAACGCTAATTCAATAGTATTTTAAGCTCGAGTTTTTGAAGATGGGGCTCCAATAACTTCAAACCAAACTATTTTAAAATTGAAAATAAAATCCATGATGCCCTCACAATGAGCCCATTTATTTTATTTACAAAAAAAATGCTTCCTCTCCTAACCTAGATACTTATCTTGCTGTGCCCGACAGGGTCCATATGAACCAATTTGTTATTTTACCACTTAAGAATACATGTGGAATGCAGTAAAAGTATTGAGTATATCAGGAAATGGTTTGAAAACTTTTTTAAATTTTCTAATTGGTCACCCAAAAGTAACCCAATACTATTTTAGGTTAGTCAACAAGGAACCCTTATAGTTTCGCCATGTCCGTCTGTCTATCTTCGGTTTAACTCAGAGACGAATAGCACTAGACAGTTGGAATTTCGTATAGTATATAGTATAGTATATACCCATACGAACCACTTTGTCGGCGTAATAATATTCCATAGAAATTGTCTTAAGACTAAGTGCGTTTGAAACTTTACAATCTAAAGTAAAATTAGCTATAAATTATTTTTTATCATGGTTTACGACACAGTTAACTACGGAAACTTGCACTGTGCGTGGCCCGACACGCACTTGTTTTTATATACGTTACATATTTGGGTCGAATAAGTTCATAAGTGTAACTGAATCAGTCCAGTAGGTTTGGAGCAATTTTTTTATGACAGACGGACAGACGCGACGAGTGATCCTATGAGGATTCCGCTTTTTTTACGTATACGGATGTTGGGAACTTAAAACATGTTTAAAGAAATACGCAACACAGTACATTTAAAAAAATATATTTTAAAATTACCGTATAGTAGCGGCATTACTCTCTTACAAGCTGTGCCCGTTGCTTCGCTCCCATCACCTCCCGTCAACCGTTACCTACCCTACATACCTACCTACCTATTTTTTATCTAGTGAACAAAATAAAAAAAGAATCAGCCAAATCGGTCAAGCCGTTCTCAAGTTATAGCGTGTCCAGGAGAAATAGGGGTTCATTTTTATTTTTATATATATATAGATATTCTTGCACTAGAGATGTATGGCATGGTGGGTCGGCATTTGTTCATTATTATCCTAAAATTTTAATTAACTTTAACTTATGTAACTGCTTGTAAAAAAACCATAAATGATTACTTTTAATACTGGATGGCAGTCTTAATTAATACCCATGAGTTAATTGGTAGAGACAATTCTCGAACGATACAATTTCGTTTCTCATTTTATGATATACGTTTATGTAATATAATTTAATTTCAAATCTTCAATCAATACAATTTATGTTACTTAAACTAACGGTTAAAAGTTGATTGGTAGAGATCATTCTCTACCTATCAACTAATTAACATTTCGTTTGATATAATTTTCATTTTTTTAAATTATCTTTTGTTATAACAACTTAAAATATACCTCCATGAGACATATAATTACTAAAATTCACTCTAGCTCCCGTCATCCCATTCGAACCTAACCTACCGGTGTCGGGGTGCGATTGAATCAAATGTTAGTTATACAAAATGATAATAACATCGGAAGAACGTTATACCAAATAACATTCAATGAAAATTATAGAAAGTGTTATTAGATGAAGTTAACGATCTGTCATGTCAGCGTAATAGCTTTTGAAAATAGACCAAATATTCTTATACTAAATGTGTGGCACCCATAAAGTATGCCGATGGCAGATTTGGTTTTCTGCTACACAATTTGCATTTAATAATCAACGAATCATTACTTATAACTAATCATTAAGTAATATTTTTAAATACAAACGAGAATAAACGCAATGCCATCATTATGAACCAGTTTTACAATGGGACCAACACGGCAATCGCGAAAAAAAATCGAATGCCCCATACATTTAAATGTGCGCATAACTCGATAAAATGTTTATTTATTTACTTGCTTATATGTACACAACACTGATTAGTAGGAATGCATTAAGTTTTCATGGCACAGTATTAGTACATGCACCCTGTAAGGACACTGCACATTTTAAAGTAGAATCTTATNGACAGTGATGAAGCCTATAGAGATCGCTCATAGAGCCATACTTAAAGTTGCCACCTTTCGTCCTATCTTATTTCCAACGACCGAACTTTATAAATCCTGGAATGTTTTAAATGTACGACAACAGTACATTTTACATATAGTTTTACTCCAACATTCCAGAACACCATATATACATATCTCTAAACGTCGGAAAGACATAATCTGCACCATTCCACCTCCACGGACTTCTTTCATAAAACGATTTTCTTCATATCTTGCTCCATCCCTCTACAATAAAATAAATAAAAAAAATGCCCAATCTATAAACTAACATTCTACAATTGTAAAAAAACTGTACGGACACTCCTTTTGGACCTCAATTATGATGACACTGAATTATTCCTCACACAGTAATCCTGTAAACACACACACACAAGCACACACACTCAACACATAAATGCACCTACACACCATCACACACACACACACACACTATAGATATGTTTTATATTAATAATATTAAAAACTTTAAACTCAGATTGCACAGATGCTGTCTTAAATTTATATTAAGCACAAATTATGTTTATAATAATCCACCAATTTGGGGACTGGCACTGTTTCTCCTTAACACAGGCTATATTTTAGCCTATCTAGGAGAACAGTACTCCACCCATCTTTATTGTAAAATGAACCTAAAAACATATATGTATATGCAACATTTGTAAACTTTGCAATCCCACTTTGAAATAAACTTTATTATTATTTATTATTATTTATCTATGTCAAATAAATAATTACCTATATAATGTTAATTTTCCTTGCTGTAACAATTCAAATCAATGTTACAAGTTACAATAGGTACTTTATACAGGTCTTCCAAAATATTTAGTTTATTATTGTACGAAAATGTTCACTCATTTTAGCAATAAAATATTAATATAGTACAGTCATTCTTTATTTCGTAATGTCAGCAAGTTACAAGTCAGTCTGTGTTACGTTTCAATACGCGTAGCGCATATATAAATTGAGACAGTTTAGCACTATTATTTTCTATATGTATAATGTACTGAAGAGGTGTTTTTTTTACAGTATCGGGGTTGTTCTAATATAATTACCCCTTTTTGGGTTTTGCGTTTATTCTGTTACACGTTGCATAAGAAAAAAAACGTGCGAGAAATATTTAATAAAAAAAAATGAAAAAAATAAAATCGAGCACAACTTCCACCACTGTTGCCACCTCCGCATGACATGCTGCGACTGAAACAATACAAATTTGGTTAAAGTCTTGAATAAGAATAAAAATAAAGGACAATGCAAATATATTTATGGAGGTAGGGCCAAGTGCTGCCTTGAATGAACACATAGGGCATTTTGTTTCTCAGGCCAATACTTTAATTAACTTTAATTAACTTTAATTAATAACGACGCGCTTCGGTTCAATGATTATTGAACCGAAGCGCGTCGTTCTGGCGGTGAAAATTAACCTAATGTTAATAAATGGACAAAATCACTATTATATAATATTGACAGTACTTTAATCATTGATGAATAAATGACATTTTCATAATCTGAAATAATGTCTGTACATTATTTCAGATTATGAAAAGCATTTCTTTGTAATAGCTAGTTTTTGCCCACGACTTCGTACGCGCATAACCCGTTTTTTTTTTCCCGTTCCCATATAGTCGTATAGCATTCCTCATGAATGTGTCTATCATATACAAAAAGATTTTTTTAAATCCGACTAGTGGTTCTAGAGATTAGCGCGTTCAAACCAACAAACAAACAAACTCTTCAGCTGTATTATATTAGTAAAGATTGTAAAAAAAATAACACCAATCTCAGGTACGTGTCTAGGATGAGGAGCCAGACTAAGAGATATACAATCTGCAGGGCCATTTCTATGGCAAACTGTTGGGCAGTAGTGATCCCATGGACCCGATCTTCCGACAGATGTCTTGTTCTTCATCTCTCTGGTCGGGTCGGCTTTATTGACGGCTCGTGCACACTTACAAAGATCAGAGCTCTCACCTCTCTTTTGCCTTACTGACCGGTATGAGTGGAGATCCGCAAGAGCAATCCAGTCCAGGAGGAGGATGTAGAATCCGGTAAGATTCTGGTACAGATATTGACCTTGCTTTCAGGATTGTCCTCATAGCCGTGGTCATACGAATACCTCTGCACTCTTCAAGCATATGTTGCCCCTAGTCGCTTAGCTAGCATTGATTGCTGTTTTATAATAATTAAAATTTACATTTGCTGCTGACGATTAGTTTTTTAAACAACAGATTGTCGTACGACAAAGGCCTCCTCCAAAGACTTCCACCTATCTCTCTCTCTCGCAATTCTTATCCATCCTGGACCGGCAATTCTTTTAAGTCATCTTTCCATCTTTTCATTAGTCGACCGTTACTCCTTTTGCCAACCCTACAAAAATAATATCAGAGTGGCACCACTCTGCCGTTAAATATTAATTTACGTACGTTGCCCCGTATTTTTAAATGGAATAACATAACTCAATATTCTGTGAACATTTCAAGCGTCTGTTGCCGTTATCAATATCGAGCAAAAACGAGCAAAACAATCACGTTTGTTGTATGGGAGCCCCCTTAAATATTTAATTTATTCTGTTTTTTAGCATTTGTTGTTACAGCGGCAACATAAATACGTCATCTGTAAACATTTCAACTGTCTAACTATCACGGTTCATAAGATACTTCCTGGTAACCAGATCTGATTGGCATAAAAGGATGTTTTTTACGTTCAAAGTGCCGCTTCTTTTACATCTACACAAATATATATTATAAACGTTTCACTTATAGAAGTCGTCGTGGTCGGCTTAGGTGGTGGGCTAGGAGAATAGGGCAGGTCGAGACAAGGCTGCAGGTTCGTTGCCTGTTGGTACACACACGCTCTCCTCGTACGTCCTGAAAAGGAGATGTATTTTAAAGCTGGATAACAAACAAGTAGGCACCCAAAATTAACGTTGTTAGAAACGCTGTAGAGCGACTATCAAGTGCGCCTGACTAGCGATATACAAATGTCAAAATCATTAGACATTCATCACTAGTGATTGAATTATCGGGCGCTTATATACCTAAACTTCTTCCCGTGAAAGAATAATATGGACATTCCTTTCTGAATAAATAAGTAATCCCGGTTTCCCGGAATTGAACAATGTTGTAAAAACAACTATAACAAACTTAATGAAATTATAGCAGTGTTGTTTTGATTTAGTATCTTTATTTTACTCAAAACAAATGGAACACCTATAAAAAATTATAATGTGCACAATGTGGTCAATGTGTTGTATTTATTACACGACTGCCCACGAAAAGGAGTGTAATATTTTGTATGTAACTTTTAAATGCCTGAACCGACTTAAAAGCATGTCCATATTATACTTTCGTGGGAATAAAAGTGAAGTTTAGGTATATTAGCGCCCAATTATCCGATCACTGTTCATCACATCCCTGCGATGACATGCGATGTCCACAAAGGCTTTAGTGAAAAAAGGCCATGTTTACACCATATAACAAATAAGTAATAACTATACCAGTATATTTTATGCACAAGCACAACCTACTAATAGATGTACTAAGTACTCGGAAAGAAAAATAGCTTATTTTATATCACGAAATAAAATTTAAAAAAAATTGTAATCCACCATTTTTGTCAGCCATATTGGATTTGTTTTTTTCATAGTCAAGCTCTTTCATTCGATACCAATATTGAGGGAGTTGCGAAAAAAATATGTAATCCGCCATTTTGTAGCGGCGGTCGTCTTGACTTTACAATGATATTGAATAATAGTATCTATATTAAATTGTATTTTTATCAGATCAATCTATCAACAAGAAGGGGGTCAAATTTCAACTACTAAACACCCACACAAATAACAAACAAGGCAAGCGAAATTAAACCGTTTAACTAACTTACTTTTTTTCAAATTAAGCATTCCGTCTCCCAAATCCGTTCTTGTGAAGATAATATGTTCTTCAGAATTCATTATCACGGCTCCTCTCAGGTGTGGCAAATATTTCTTGTTATTTCAACAGGAGAACTTAGAACTATTGCGTTTTCCACAAATATAAAATGTAGGTTCTTGCTTCCTTGGTAGGTTTTTGGATGATTGAACAATTTAAAGTTTAATATTGTTTTTTTTTTTTTGCAAATTCTATTGCGTACAATATATGTATGTATGTCTTGTACCTCGTATAAGCATGTGAATACTGGCTGTGATTGAGAATAAATGTCTAGATTTATATAATTCGCTATTTAGGATTCGTTTAAGGAAAAACAGTTATTGCTGGGGGTATTCCTCAAATTCAAAGTAAATTTAATTTAAATTAAACCCAATCAAAGCATTCTGTATCGTGTAGGACGTAAAAGAATATCACCATCCCATCTCGTCCCGTGGGTGTCGTAAGAGGCGACTAAAGGACTCACCAGAGACTAGGCAGCAGCATTCTGTGTGCATTGCAACAGCTACGCTGCGATCGCCAACCCGTCTGCCAAGCGTGACGATTACGGCAATCCCCCCCATTGGGGGTGGCCTATGTCCAGGAGTGGACGTCTTTCGGCTGATGATGATGATGATGATGATATTAAGGGTACACAAAATTTGGTGGTATGGAGGGGTACACAAACTATGGGGTAACACAAAATATTGAGGGATAAATTACATAAATAATTGTAATACAATTTCTACCCTTTCATGTCACTTCCCATTCATTGAGACGTCCAAAACTTCGACCTATTGCATTAATTCCCTAAATTAAGATGTTTTTTTTTGTATATTATTTGGAAGCTAACAAAATTACCTTTGAAATGATGTATCACAATCTATTGTTTACTGCATAGAAATTGTTTGAGCAAGGCGCGATGAAGTTAGAAGAGTTTATAGCTTGCGAGTGTAGTAAATAGGCACTTTTCAATGGCTAAACAGTCGGTCAGTTAGTCCCGAATCGAAAATGTCTAAGGTAGACAAATCCTGGTAACATTGATTTTATGTTTATTATCGTCGCAGGGTTCCGTACCCAAAGGGTAAAACGGGACCCTATTACTAAGACTCCGCTGTCCTTCCGTCTGTCACCAGGCTGTATCTCATGAACCGTGATAGTTAGACAGTTAAAATTTTCTATCGGGAGAGTTGCTATCCTTCAAATCAGTTAACACAATTATTAACCAAGATGACATAGTCAACTATCCCACAGAGTTTTTGAATTCACTGGAATTGCCTGGACTACCACCTCACAATTTTCAATTCCAAGCAGGATCAGCTGTCATCATGCTGCGTAACATTAATAATAATAATATAATAATAATATATCCTGGGACAACTCACACACGGTCATCCGATCCCAAACTAGGCAGAGCCTGTGCTATGGCAACCAGACAACTGATAAACATACTTATATATTATATTTCTAAATACATACATATTATACACAAATTACACCCAGACACAGAACAAATGATCATGCTCATCACACAAAGATTTGTCCTGGGTGGGAATCGAACCCACGACCTCCGGTTAAGCAGTCAGGGTCACTAACCACTCGACCAACAGGCCAGTCGTATAATCAAGCTCGACTGTGCAATGGAACGAGACTGACTGTGAAACAGCTAATGAATAAAGTCAAGCAACGATCATCAAAGGAAAATACATAGGAGAGGATGTCTTGATCCCACGTATACCGATGATTCAAACGGATTTACCGTTCGATTTTAAGCGTCTGTGTAGCCTTTGTGATAACCATAAATGAATTGAAACGCCATTCGTTTGGAGTTTGCGGAATCAACTTGGACTTTCCCTGTTTTGTGTATGGACAATTACACGTCGCATATTCGCGCGTCGGAAAACCGTCATCTTTGTATATTGACGCACCGCCAAAAAATTGGTTGTCTGTAAAGTCGGTTTACGGACGATAGTTTATTTAACGTGACAACGTTATAACAAAACATTGATGAAATTATCGTAATGTTACAATGAGCGTAACGTTACAATGAGTCATCCCTTTTCGTGCGTGCAGCTTGCGTTCATCGATTTATTAGACGTTGTCACGTCAAAAAAGACAAAAAAATGGTTGTCTTTAAAGTCGGTTTACGGACGATAGTTTAAAGTGACAACGTCATAAAAAAACATTGATGAAATTATCGTAACGTTACAATGAGTCATCCTTTTTCATGCGTGCAGCTTGCATTCATCGATTTATTAGACGTTGTCACGTCAAAATATATTTTATCAGAAAGTTTTAAATTGATTAACTGTATTGAACCAGTGTTGTATTATTTTAATGTAGGTAGAGATATTTTTATTCATTTGAATTGTCATCATCTGCCTAGCCTTTTCCCAATTATATTGTGGTCGGCTTCCAGTCAAACCGGATTCAGCTGAATACCAGTACATTACGTGGAGCGGCTACCTACCAGATCTCCACAACCCATTAACTGTGTAACACGGTACTTCTTGGTAAGACTGGTATCAGATTTTCTGGCTTCTGACTATCCGTAACGACTGCCAAAGATTTACAAATGACAGCCGGGACCAACGGCTTAACGTGCTTTCCGAGGCAAGAAGGAGTCTCGGTATGTTAAGATGGTGGCTTAACCTTGAAGATCGACCCGTGTGGCTGTTATTATTTAGCCACGAGCTCCTCTGGCTTCATTTGTATTTTATGCAAGTTTAATTTAATAACTAAAGGAAGTTAAAACCTTACGAGATAAAGCCAGTATTATCGACGAACTTTGTTTTGTAACCACGCAACATTTATCGATTCTGAGGTGGTACGAAGTTCGCAGGTTCCGCTAGTATTTGTATAATTATTTCTACTTAGTTTTTTTTTTTGTATTAACATGAATGATGGCTCGTTCAATTAATGATCGGAAATATTAACAACTCTTTTAAACGAAAGTAATATATGTATATGTTGGAGTGGAGTGGTATACGGATGATCCTTTTTATTACCTTCAAGTGAGGATTTGAAAATTTCAGTGATCAGTCAGATTGTGAAAGTACCAAGCTTTAGCAAGGTGTTCAGTGTAAGTGGAGGAAATCTGAAAAACCAAATACGATAGTAGTCTACGTATTTGCTTTTTCAAATTTTCGATCATTCACCCTGAAAATGTAATAATAAAAGTGTTAAAGTGTCATGCTCTAAGCACATCTTCACAGAGTTTACTACTAAGTAAGCGTAACAATTAATAGCTTTAGAGTTATTTAAGAAAACAGATGAAAATAAACCATTACCCTAATCTCCGAAACTACTGAGCCTCAAATAACGTAAAAAAAAATGTTTTAAAAAATCATGAAAAAATACTTTTTTCCAAAAAAATACAACCGACTTCCAAATAAAAAACACAGCAAAGTATAAAATAACTTTAATTTCGGAAGTCGGTGTCAAAAAACGAAAACACAACCAAAAACACCGAAAAATTATAAAAAAAATTGGAGAGCTCAAAATAAGTTCTTTTATGTGACACGATTTCACACGGTCAATTGAAACACTTTGTTTTTTTTTTTAATTTTTCTCTAAATTTATCGTGTTTTGATCACCGAAAAGCATATGTGTACCAATGTTGTTTAACCGGTCTAGAAGATGTGGATCAATTGGCTGTGACAGATGGACATGTAGACAGACAGTGCAGATGATTTTTTTTTAATTTGTGATGGGTTTGTTCTTGACTCTAGTCTAGGTCATAAGGTGGGTACTCACCTAGCCTTGTAGCATGTAACGTATCTGATACGGTATGAACCTGCAAGTGGGACAGCTCGCCCACGGTTACCGCGTATCCAGCTACGAGCTCCCAGATCCGACCTTTTTTTTTTGTGAGTGGCGTCTCGCAGTTTAACCTATTAGGTTGTCGACTGCTTAACCGGGCTTGCCTGTGGTGGCCTTAATATAATATTAAAGCCTCCAGCCAGGGCTTAAAAAACTTGCAAACTAAGCGACTACACGCTAAGGGCCGTACCCCCTGTGGGGTACGGGCCTCGGCTTAGGGCGTCGCTGGGGGGAGGACAGCTAGGGACGGGCTGGATCGAACTAGAACTATTATTAAGGGGCAAATTTAAGACTACAGGCTCGGCGGCTCGAGCAAGGGTCGGGGCGGATTTTGACGGGCACGTCGCGGCCGGCCTCGGCGGCGAGGGCGGAAGAGTGCTGGTCCGGATCCGACCACGCGCACACTGCGAGCCGCCTTTGTGTTCGACGAGCTTACAACGCTCCACGCGCGAGCGGCTCGCATCAGGCTCGTGCCTACGTACTCACTTGATAGCGTATCAGATACGTTACATGCTACACGGCTAGGTACCCACCTATAGATGATGGAGACAAAGTCGACGGCGGAGCTAACTTACCCAGCTTATTTCAAATTTGTCCCCCGAAAAGTGTTCCCATCCTCAAAATGTATTTGTTTCCGTTACGCTTCCGTGTTTGGGTTACACAAGTTCATGTGTATACCAAATTTCAACTGAATCGGTCCAGTAGATTCGGAGAAAATAAGATTTGACAGATAGACATCACACGAGTGATGCTATAAAGTTTTTGTTTTTCATACGGACCCTCAGAACCCTAAAAAGTATTCTCTTCTTCTGATGTCCTAAAACACAGGCCTCGAGCCTAGCTTATGCACCAGTCTCCCGCAATATATACTTACCTGAATTACTGTCGATTCTGACCAATGTAATATAGTAATAATTTATTAATATTGTGTAAGGAAATAAAAGTTATTATTATTAATTTACAGAAGGCTACACTATCGCTGAATTCCGAATATAGGCTATCAGAGCAATTAAATAAATTAAACCCTGCTGTGTTTATAAAAACTGTGTTTATGACCACTTCTGAATATTCATTAGTAGCTGCCGCCCGCGGCTCCACCCGCGTGAATCTCAAAATCTATCCCAAGAGAACATACTCCGGGATAAAAAGTATCCTATGTGTTCTTTCAGACTGTAATCTACCCCTGTGCCAAATTTTATCAAGATCCGTTCAGCCGTTCTTACGTGATTGAGTAACAAACATACTTACATCCATCCAAATTTGCGCATTTATAGTATTAGTATAGATGAAGCAGTAATGCAAGCAAAGGAGGAGCCGGGCCGCGCAAGGAAAAGACAAGGCCTTCGCCCCAACCGCCGCACCACAAGTAGAAACCCCGGGCGTCGGAAGTCGCAGGGCGATCCCCGGCTACCATAGGCGCGGGCCTGCGGACGGCGAGCGATGCGATGGGTAGGCGCGCTGTCCGATCACCACCAGGCCCGAGTCTATGGCGCTTTGTGTTTCACGCGCGCCTCAAAGAGATGTCAGCATAGGAGACGGGGTCCGCTAGAGCCAGAGCCTGCCAGGGTTGCGGAATTTGTTCGAAAGAGTCATCGCGGCCCTGGAACGCAAAGGGCTTTAAAAGGAACACGGATGGGTTTTAGTCAGTAAGAGTCTGACACGCCCTTCCGCTCCGCCCAGAGCGGAAGATGTCATTTGATGATTTCCCATCCTTAAAAAAATTAAAATAAGTATTAGTGTAGTGAGTACCTATAGAAGTTAAGATTTGCATGAATTAGGCCAAATAACGTTACTTTTGAGGTGTATCGATAGTTATCAGAATCACTCATCGATATAGATATAATAAGTAGACCATGTTATCAATCATTTTCATAATCGATAATCTGCTATTTATTCTACTTGGAATACAGTCAACATCAAAAATTTGTATTAATTATATTTTTAGGATTCCAAATATCAGAATGGAAAAACGGAACCGTTAAATGATAAATGATGTTCATTTTTGCGAATTGGTTGGTTGGTGGTATGAGTGCCTAATTCTTTGACACGTCAATATTTTTTTTGTCAAATTCTATCTAAATAAAGCCTCGATTCCTTTTAGGTCCCTTAGTGTCACTCGTATATCTGTCTGTTTGTCTCAGTCAATTATTGATCCTGATCTACTGGACCAATTCAGTTGAAATTTGGTACTCCTATATACAGTTTGCCTTTATCAAACAAATTATATTTATTTTAGTAAAGTAGTAAGTACAAATTATGTTAGTAATTCAAGATAAGTTTCGGCTGACATGAACTGAGTTTAAAGTCCCTTAAAATAAAGATTAAAAAAAACAAATACAAAAATAATTTTCCAAATCCAACTGGTAGTTCCAGAGATAAGCGCGTTTAAACAAACAAACAAAAAAACTCTTTATCGTTATTATTTTAGTCTAGATTATTTAGTCACAATCGACACTTGATAGAAAGCGATATGATGTGATCAACGATGGAGCACGCATGCTAGAAGTAACTTATTCACTCTTGATTACTACGACCTGAATGCAGATCTCCTGAATAAACTTGACCTCCTTCTAAATTACTGCATTCGATTTGTCTTCAATCTCCGTAAGTATGATCATATATCCGCGCATCGCTCACTATTAAAATGGTTACCCATTCGTCAGCGGAGAGCGCTGAGGGCCTTGACTAGTCTGTTTTCTTTACTTAATAATCCGTCGTATTCCTCTTATCTAACTTCACAAATTCAATTCATGTGTTCTGCCGACAGTAAAAATCTTCGCTCTACCAATAATCGCCTTCTACGATGTCCCTCTCACCGCTCTAGGTTTATCCGCTCCTCTTTCTATGTCCAGGCGATTTTCCTTTGGAATGAACATCAGGACGGCAACAAGTCGGTTGTCCTTTAAGGTGAAGGCACGTGAGCACATTCGCAAGAAGTTGGTAGAATCATCACAGCGTTAATTCGTTGGATTCGTTTTTAACTTAATAACTTTGTTTAAATGTGTATCTATGTATTTATAAATGTATTTTTTTCTTCTCTCTATTTTTAGTTTTTCTTTTAGTTGCACCTGCCATGTTGTCTCTGCACCACCCTAAGGTCGACTGGTAGAAAATGCCAAAGGCATTAAATCCGCCTTTGTACAATGTTTTTACTAGTGCATAAAGTTTTAATAGACAAAAAAATAAAATTTAAGATCCCAAGGTTAGCTTTCAGGAAACACAGACTCCGTCAAGGGAACACTCCTAAGATGTAAGTACATTAAATTATGACAAATCTTTTAAAACTCCTCCCGATTCACCCACCTACTATCAACCAATATTACTTACTTGTAAATTTAGAACATTTCAATTTTTCCTTATCGTTTCAAAATTTCGGAACGTCACATATGTTCCGTGAATGACTGTACCCACATTATCTGATATACTTTAAATAATACCCGATAATTCGAATCCATCGCCACCAACATATTGTCGACTTTAGCGTTGTGTATTTTAAGTAAATTTTTATGTGACAATTATATGTCATAAAGTCTCAAAAAAAGTATGAGCTGCAATGGAATTTGAATCTTGTCTTGTGAAATTTAGGGTTCATCATACTAAAAGATATCACTAAAGATATAGAGATATCTCTGATTTTGAATATTTGGCATAAGAACTTCGCCCCCCCACGCCAATTTCAGTCAGTGTTTATTTAAAAGCGTCACACATTCACGTACGGACATCACTAGTTCACATTTGAAAATAGAATTTGAAAATAATGTTTAAAAACTTATTAGATAGCTAGCGGTTGTTTTCAAGTGTGTTTTTGGATTGCGAAGAGGTTTTGTGACGCATTTTCATTGCAAAAAAATTGTGATTGATATCTGTGTTTCCTTCTTTGGTGATCCAAATAAATAAATAAAATAATATTTACCACACCCAAGGGGACTTGTGACGATGAATAGTAAACAAGAAAACTTTTCAAGATTGGAACTTGTTTCAGGTGAACAAATGTTAGCCCGAAAAAGATTTCACTGTAAGTTATAATGTTTTTTTTTTTTAATTTATACTTGTTTTTTACAAGCATTTTTCTGATGAAAACTTAAAAAATCCATACGTCTGAAAAATATAATGTACTTACTTTCATCTTTCATCATTTATTTGTTAACAATATTTTTTTCGAAAAATTTAAAACACATAGAAGTAGATAGGGAATGTGCACGACGAAGGCTCTGCCATCTGGTGGCGCCGATCCAAATCATTGATGTAAACAATACTTGTCAATGACGCTTCATAGAATGCTGCAAGTCTTTTATAATGCGCACAGCAAAGGAGTGGAACTATCTGCCTGCGTCTGTGTTTCCGAACGCATACAACCCTAATCTCTTCAAAATTAGAGTGATCAGGCTTCTTCTTGGTAAGCTCGCTCCATCGTCGACTTTGTCAAGTCAAGAGCAAACCCATATTAAATTGAAAAAAAAAAAATATAGAAAAAGTCAAATAGTGTAAAATTCTATTGCTTTCCCCCAAATAGTAATCACTTTCCATCGTTATGTGAAGTGTCAATTGTGTCTGAGTGGATAAATGCAATAAAAAACATATGTAGTAATTATGAGTTTCAAAAACAATTATAAGTAAAATATAATGTTATTTCTAAAAATAATAATGGTTTGTACGTATGTTACAAATCTAACCACAAATAAAATAGACAAAATATTTACGTGAAAAACGGGTTCAGAATATTCTTTACAGTTATTTTGACATCATGAACAAAAGTTAAAATCTTCGTTTGAGCTACAACTAAGCCAGTTATTATTACTGCATTTTCTTGATTCCTCTAAATATTTCTTCTACTTCTAAGACATGCCCGGACTCTAAAAGTTTTTGGCCTTTTGACATGTTCTAGCCACGCTGCCGCTGACGGTCATTATTAATCGGCGGGAACCCATATTTAAATATACCTACTTCGATCATGGAACCCGCGTCATCGTCACCGAACGCTTTGGGTGAACAAAAATCATGGAACTCGCGTCATCGTCACCGAACGCTTTAGCTTTCGCTTAGTTTTCACTTCTATCGGCAGTCCCCAAAGACTGCCCCGCATGTGTTTTTGAACCACACCGTGGCTCTCTTTTGTTTATTTATTTATTAAAACTTTATGCACTAGTAAAATCACTGTACAAAGGCGGCCTCACGTTCCCTTAAAGCCAAAATAATGAAGAGAATTTAGAATCAAGTTGGGCTCACCTGAATTCGATTTTTTTGGGCATTATCTATCTTCTATATAAATAAAAATGAATGCGCGCATAACTTGGGAACGACATGATCACATGAACAAACTATTTTTTTTTTCTTGTGTTTGTCGAAGATTGTCAGGGCGAGGGTAGTGCAAGGAAAATTTTGAAAAAAAAATACATATGAGCGACGCCGGGGCGTACAACTAGTTTTAAATAATTACTTACAAAGAATGTTTTTTCTGTTAAGTAACACTTACTTTTAATAAGTAAAGCAAGTTATTTGTGCTAAGGCAGAATACCGATTTCTGATGTTATGTTTCTCAAGAAAATTCGTTGATACATTTCTTTGAGGACCGGTGACTTAACTTTCCAACACCAGCTCTTTTGACCACCAATAAATAAAAGAAAAACCTTTTCCTTCCAGACTTGAAGATGGAGGCGAATGTGTTCCAACAGGCTACGAACCTGCAGCCTCCTCTCGACCCGCCCCAGCCTCCTGTGGATCCCGCACAGCCTCCAGCAGAGCCTGAGATACCTCAGATTGGTTTCCATTCAGCTGGACTTGTAATGAGGCGAAGAATCCTTGACATCTCTCCGCGAACAGGTTACAACGCCCAAAAAGACTCTGAACCAGATAAATTATTATCATGACAATAATGACAATAATAAAGAAAAAACTTAATGTGCTTCTTTGATAAGGTGTGCTAACAGAAATATATAGAATAATTATAAGTATATATCTTTTAAAAACGAGCTTTAATATATTATTACATTTAAAAATATATATATGTATATTAAAATTTTAAATAATAATCTAACATTAAAATAAAAAAAAAAACAAAACTCCTGACTAAAATATGGCGTCAAGTGATCCCAAAAGAAATATAGATACATATTTACATTGTCAATACATATCTAATAAGCCGAAATAAGATGGTGCTAAACTGTTTAGTTGAGAAGTTGCTATGGCCACCCCGGCTTCAACTTCAGACCAGCTGCATAGTTCAAATTATTATTCAATAATAATAATTTAATAAAACTTGGCATACTCATGTAACTTTGGGCATAATACAATTTATGCCCAAAGTTACATGAGTATGCCAAGTTTGAGCTTAATCGGATGTCAAGAAGTGCTCGAAAAATGGATTACTGAAAACAAATTATTAAGCTTGTAAAAATATTTAATTTATACCAAGAATAATACACAGAATATTGAAAAAAAAACCGGCAGAATATTTTTGTATTGAATGGCAATATATTAATTTATTTCTTGAATATTTCGTGGAGTTTCTTGCACGTTCTTCTCCATAGAGATCTACGCTTTGAAACCTGTCAATAGCTTCATGTTTTTGACTGACCGACCGTTCATGACAATTCCTATAAATGATTTATTTGGAATAAATGCTTTGAATAACTTATAAGCCATTCTATTTGATATGTCACACAACACAGTTTGAAAAACTCTTATTTTTAGTTAAGTGTTAGATAAGTAAATGAAAATTGTGTTAAATTTATTCCCAAATACTCACATTATGTTTATTCTATTTGTTTATTATTAAGTTATTTGTATCTTTCTTTATTGTACTTAATTATTTTCTGTATCGCATTTATTGTTAAATCAAGAAACAGTTTCTAACTTACCTTTAATGTGTTATCTTCTAAGTTGTGTTTTGTATATGAATATTGTCAGGAGGATCTCCTTGGCTCCAGGTCTCTGGCAGAAAAGAAAGTGAATTTGAATTAGGAATATGAAAATATGTTTTGTTTTTATATGGGACTCTGGTGCCAGCGCTCGTTGAAGGCTATCGAAAAATATATTATGAAGTTTAAATCTCAAATATAGTTTTATTTTATAATAATATCATAAGTAGCACTAGCGTGAGTCCGCTAGCGTTACGACATACAGAGTGGAGACAATAAATAAAAACACTAGCAATACTAGATCATACAAATCTGTTATATTTTATCACAGATTTGATGTCACTAACTGCAACAGACTGCTTGGAATATTTCGTCAGAATAGTAGTCACTATCCTTGACTAGTTTAGGTTTCTGTGACTTTTTTTTTAATTTCAGTGACAGGATTTATAATAGTTTCAAAATATTCCTATGAAACAGTATTGCCTTGCCAATGTTTTAATTATTTTATATCGTATCAATGTCTCTGTAGCGGCATCAATGCCGCTACATGAAAAACAAAGAAACAAAATTTGTACGGCAACAAAAAGAACCGCAACGCCATCTACGACGAACTAACAACGAAATCCTGCATCGTGCAAGCATAGTTCTCCGTGCGATTTGAACATATACAACAGTCCGAATATCAACTATCGAGCAGTTGCCCGCCAGGCACAACAACCGTCTGGTCGGAGGATCCTCCCATTTTCAGTGGAGGTATGCGGGACTTTACTCTCTGTTCCGTATACCTCTATATCTGCACATTGTATATTCAAGCAGTGAATCTAGTCAGTTGACTGAATTCTTCTACTACGTGAAGCACTGCAGTGTAACTTCCTCGAAGGTTAAACAGGCACTTAATTCTAATTCTAACTAAAACATTATAAATGCGTTAGATAGTTTCTTTGTTTCTTTGTTCTCAAATTGTTGAACCAATTTTGATTCATTTTAGACCAGAGATAGATCCCAATTATCTCTATACCTGGAGACGATTGTGGGCTTATTTACTTTACTGTTTACATAAGTACTTTTGTTTAGGAAAATCTATATTAACGTGAGTGAAAGCGCGCAAAAGATAGTCTTTATCTATACATATAATAAAAATTAAACTTATCGCTGTCTGTACATGGAAGATTGGAAGATATATGAGAAAAAATATTATTGGGACCTTTTTCAACGCAAATAGCACCCAAAACAATTATTGTTAGAATTTTCGTCTGTTTATCTGTTTGTCTGTGCGTTTGTGCACGCTAATCTCAGACACGGTAAGCTTCACTTAACATTAAGTATTTGTATCATGTTAATAGGTTCATAAATAAAAAAATTATGCGAGCGGCTGCCTACCACACCTCCACAAACCATTAACTGGGTAACACGGTACTCCTTAGCAAGACTGGTGTCAGATTTTCTGGCTTCTGACTATCCGTAACGACTGCCAAAGATCTACAAATGACAGCCGGGACCAACGGCTTAACGTGCTTTCCAAGGCAAGAAGGAGTCTCGGTATGTTAAGATGGTCACCCATCTACAGACCAAACTCGGCAAGCGTTGCTTAACCTTGAAGATCGACCCGTGCGGCTGTTATTATTTAGCCACGAGCTCCTCAGTACATGCCATGATTATGATCATGTATTTTTTTCTTTAATGTTTTATTCCCATTTTTATGACTCGCTTAACCGATCGGTATATAGTACGGACAGTGGCGCCCCCACGGTGGCGGCGCGGGCGCATCACTTTGCGCGCGTGCCAACTTCGTGTGAGTGAAATAACGCGGTAGTGGGTAACACGGGGAGGTCCCAGTGTTCTTGTATGGGGAATCATCAAATGACTCATTCCGCTCTGGGCGGAGCGAAAGGAAGTGTCCGACTCTTACTGACTCAAACCCATCCGTGTTTCTCCTATTGCCCTACAAATGCCGCAAATCCTGGCAGGCACTGGCCTTAGTGGACCCCGTAGATCGTTAACTCTCTGTAAATATACATAATTGTTGTGTTGTACTGTAAAGTTCTGCAAATCCCTTTCAAAAGAAAATAATACTCTTGAATATAAAGGGTAAATAGATAGATACGTTACACTGAACATAGATGAAGGAAACATTGCATAGGGTGCCACAATGGGCGGCCTTATCGCACAGATAATTTTTGACCCTATTTCAATGAGCTTACAACTGTCATTATTTTGTTTTAATACGAATCGGTAGTAACATCCTACATGATGACGCGACTTATCGCGGCATGCCGCAGAACGCCAAGTCATTCCCCGGGATGCTACGGCACGTCGCCGCGTCGTGACATTCCACAAGACGCTATGGCACGCCGCAGCAATCGTTTAACAAAATACACAACCAATTAAAACCAATTCAAAAAACGAGTGAGTGGCATGCCAGAGGATCGTGTGGCATAGGTACTGCAGGATTCTTTAGTATGCTGCGGGATGCCACAGGATGATATGATATGCCGAAGCGCGCCGTGCCGCGCCATGCCATGCCGTGACATGCTATGCCATGAAAAAACCTGCCCAGTGCGAGTCGGACTCAAATCATGTTTTTTAATAGGTATGCTAGTTAAAATAACAGATGTCTATCAAGCTTTTCTGTAATCTATGAGGAAAGAACTATTTTTATTACAAAATGAATAGCACAGGCGATTTCTGGTGTCATTGAGTATTATTATCAAAAATCGGAATTGGTAGACTATATTTACCTAATGTTCGTGGAAGTAAGTAACATAGAGTTGATGACGATTTAAACCCGGGGTTATAAAAGCATGAACTGGACTTTGAGTATAGTTACAAATTATTGATTTGAAGAATCAAAAGAAGAAAGAGTTGTCCGAAAACAAAGCTATTTAATTTAACAGTTTTAGTAGGTACGGAACTCTAAAAACACAATAAGATTCAAATCAAATGTATTCAAAGCGCAATAAGTAATTTTCATTTTCTTAAATCCCGGGATACAATCGTCATGTTTATGATTCCAGGATTTTAAAGTAGGTATTATTAAGTCTATGTTACTTACTTCCAAGAACATTAGGTAAATATAGTCTACCTATTCCGATCTCTGATTATTATAGACAAATATTCAACGGCTGGAATGAATGACAACCACAGGTAAGTACTAAAAAACCTTTTTTTTTTAAGGATGGGAAATCATCAAATGACTTCTTCCGCTCTGGGTGGAGCGTGGGCATGGCGTGCAAGGGCGTCTTAGACTCTTACTGACTAAAACCCATCCGTGTTTCTTCTAAAGCCCTTTGCGTTCCAGGGCCGCCCTGCGACTCCCGACGCCCAGGGCGTCTTCTCCTGTAGCAGCGGTTGCGGCGAAGGCCTTGCTTTTCCCTCGCGCGGCCCACCTCCTCCTTCGCTAGCATTACTGCTTCACAGAAGGAGGTGACCGCTCCCCAAGCCTCCTCGCTCCGGACCATGGATTCAACCAGGGCCGGATGGCATTTAAAAACCTAAGCTGATATTTTATTGACATATTATTATTTATTTATAAAACTATATTCACTACCCAACCCGGACAAGTTGGGTAAAGTTAACTAGCTCCCATTTTTTATTATTTTTATTTTGATATTAAGTCATATTGTGTCATTCTGTTCTGGATGGTGTCGGACGTGAGAGAAGCACCATCCCATCACTTCCCGTGGGTGTCGTAAGAGGCGACTAAGGGACTCACCAGAGAATGGGCAGCAGCATTCTCTGTGCATTGTAACAGTTACACTGCGATCGCCTGCCAAGCGTGACGATCATGGCAATACTCCCTTTTGGGGGAGACCTATGTCAAGCTGTGGACGTCTTTCGGCTGCTATGATGATTGTGTCATTCTTGGCTCAATTAAACGTTTTTTCCTTCTAGTTAAAAAACTGTACAAAAGGCGGACTTATACCTTGGCTTTTTTCGAGACAGGATATGGTAAGTACAACTTAAAGTGGAATCACAATCGTAATGGAAAAAATAATAATTCAAATAACACATTTTTATGTAGGTATTTAATTTAATGATTATTGTCCTTGCCTAAATATTATCGCATACAATGAAAATCTGGAATATAACTTTTGAATCTAATGGTCCTACATATTTCAGAGGTAAACAAACCTTTTATTGTACTTTTTTGGGGTAACAATTAATGCTATAACAAAAAAAATATTTAAAAACTTAGAAAAGGTAGCGCCAAAATGCTCTTTATTCTCGTAAGTAAGTATTTAGGAATTTTAAAATCAATTTGAACAAAATTTAATACATAATGATTAAACTTTAGTGTACATATAAATATCCAACTAAATAACTTTTTTATTTCGTAACAAAATACTGATACTGAAACTATATTATATACGCAATTTTGTTAGGGATTCATCAATTTAGCACGCAAAATTCACAAACACATGAAGTGAGCTGTTCGAACCGAGATGGAATGAGAGTTCAATACATGTTCACTCCACCTAAATTTATATAGTGAGATTTTGACAGAATACTTGTAGACTGCTTGGAGCTGGTTTTGAGTCTTCGTCTTTAATTTTACTATTTTGTATAAATTGTAAATGCTGGTGTTTGGTGCTGCATGGCGCAACAAGCAGGACCATGAGCAAAACCACAAGCGAAGCGGATTCTAAGCCATAGTCCTATTATTTCTACTGGTTGCAGAACAGGGACCATAGGCTGCGGCGGGTCGAGAGGAGGCAGCAGGTTCGAAGCCTCCTGGAAGACATTTGCCTCCATCTGCAGGTCTGAAAGGAAAAGGATTTTTAAATGATTATTTGATAGAAAGCACGTTAAGTTTTTGGTCCCGACTCTCATTTGCAGATCTTTGGCAGTCGTTACGAGCTGTCAAAACCCAGAAAATTTGACACCAGTCTTGCCTGAAGGACTTTATTACTCAGTTACTGGGTTGAGAAGATCAGATAGGAAGTCGTTCCATGTAAAATACTGGTATTTAGCTGAATCCGGTTTGACTGGAAGCCGACCTCTGGAGGCTAGGCAGATGATGGTTAAAAAGAGGTGGTGTCTCTAGTGATGGGAAGTGTAGTCACCTGCACTCAAATAAATATACGAATCAAAGAGGAACACTTCGGGAACTTAACTTTTACAAAGAAGATTACAGGGAATAAGGATAAAAATATTGATTGCAAAGTATGAAGTGCCATAAAGAGTTAATGCTCTTAACAAACACGTAAATAAATAGAGAATGGTCACCAAATCGAAAAAACCATGAATCTACGGTGAATCTACAGTACACAGAAGTAGGTAAGTATATACAATAGGGAATTTGCATGCATTTTTTTTATTTGCAAAATTAAACACTTATTAGCTCTTGTAAACAATTATGAAATCAATTTTAAAATACCATTATCAACGATGAAGTTATAAAGCTTCAAAGATAACAATTAGAAAGAGAAGTCCGATACGCACTCTGACGTCATATACTATGTCGCCTATACCTACAGCTGCCATAGAAAACAGCGTCTTCGCGAGAGAGACAGATATATTTGTTTAAAATAGTTTTATCTCGTTTGTTTCTCGATCAATTTTGATTCTCATTGCACTGTTAGTATTAAATTTTTGTATATTTTAGATAAATTGTGTAGATAATAAATATTTTTTTTCATGTATATTCCCTATTGAACACAAATGATCTAATGGTGTTTATAGCACAACACATCTAAATCGCAATTTTGTCCACTAAAGCCAGCCATATTACAAGTATTTGCCAAGCTTCACGTCTAAGAAAGTTTACTTGACTATTTTCACTGTTCACTGTCCTGTTGACTGTTTGATCTGTGTTAAATTTATTGTACAGTTTATATTGTACACGTTCATTCTTGTAATTTTTTGTTTTTGTTTATGTGTGTGTGCATTATGTACTGTTGGCATTTTTTTTCTTAGTGTATAAAGTAGGTAATAATAATAATAATATATCTTGGGACAACTCACACACGGTCATCCGATCCCAAACTAGGCAGAGCCTGTACTATGGCAACCAGACAACTGATAAACATACTTATATATTTCTAAATACATACAAATTTCACCCAGAAACAGAACAAATGATCACGCTCATCACACAAAGATTTGTCCTGGGTGGGAATCGAACCCACGACCTCCGTTTAAGAAGTCAGGGTCACTAACCACTCGACCAACAGGCCAGGTATGCAATATATGTACTTACTTGCATTGTTTATACAAAAACGCAATAGATTCCGTGAGCCATTCGTGTAGATAAGATTAGATATTCCCTTGACCATTACAAATAATATACTCATGATAATGACATTCACATTCAGTTGTTTATTTTATAAACTCTTCTTTCAGAATACAAGATGTTTCATACAAATGATTTCCCCCCATTTTACTTCTTAAGGTTTTATTTTTTGCAAAATAACCTGCCAATAAATTCCCTCCTAAGTTCGCACCTTCGTTTTAAATTACATTTAAGTTTTTATCTTTAGCAGTTTAGGCTGCACTGCAGTGCGATTCTGTAAAATATGTCATCGTGTAAACTCAGGTGAAGCGAACAGGAAGTGGGCTGTCAATCCATACAAAAAAAATGGAATGACAGTTCACTTCATGCTCACTCCACCTAAGGTTACACGATCAAATTTTCACAGAATAGATCGACTGTTTAATTGAGTTCAGTATTTAAATTAATTAAATATTTAATATAAATATTATGTAGGTTAATAGTATCAATATAACATCATTGCTACGCTACCGGGGAAGACCCTTATATTCCTTGTATGTGCAGTTTTGAATCATGATTCATATTGGGAAGTACAAAACATCTATTATCAATTCCTTTATTTTAATTTTTGACTAACTTTATAAATATATGTAAAATATAAAATCAAATTAACGTACAAAGCTACTGGCGGTCAGGGCTCCAAATAGAGGAACCTCCTAACAACACGAGCCGTGTCCCAAACTTAGGGAACTCATTATATAGGGAAAAACTTATTTTAAAAAAATGCCAAATTTTACAAATATCTCGAGTACATCGTCACCATTTCAGCATAGAAATAAAAAAAGGATAATTTAATGACCACTTAATCATGAAATTTAGAATAATAATAAAAAAAGAAATTAAAAACTTACTCCGAAATCTTTTCCGGGATAACAATCCTTCACCTAGTGCTGGTTCCAATCTAGGAAAGTAATTTGTAGAAGCCATTGTCACAAACCCCCTTGGGTGTGGCAATTGTTTTGTTCACCAATACGAATGCGACAAACAACTTTTTCGCAACCCAAAACAACAAATCTTTTCTAGTTCTTTTTAATGTGAACTAGAAACTTCCGTACGTGATCGTGTGTTCTCTTCGTTTACCGTATAAATACTGGCTGAAAATGGTGGGGGCAAAAATTTATAGCGCATAATGTTGGTACAGTCCACGGAACATGTATGTGACGTTTCAGGAAGTTTTAGTGTTCTAACATGTTACTAATATTAGTTGTTCGTAAGTGTGTCGTGAGAAAAATGAATGTAGATGGTTCTAAGGGTAGGAGAAAACGAAACACACGATGGATGGATTGCGTATGGCCAGAATTTAGGTGAATTTTAGATGTCGGCAAATAGAGGTGTAGGGAAGAAAAATTTAACGCTGACTCGAAAGGGATTGGTATAAAGGGCAGGAAGTGAGTGTATTTGTCACCAAGTGAAATTCCATAATAGCTTATCGTAGGGGTTTCGTTCAGAACACGGAGGCAGCTAAGTACCAGTATTTTACATGAAGCGACTACCTGTTTCATGCGATTAGACTAGCAGGCAATACTATTGAAATACATATAAAAACAGGAAAATTTACCAAAAAAACATGCGATGACACGTTATATATAAAAATAACCCACACTTTATCTTTCGCGGTGTAATTATTGTTATTTAAAAAAATGTTTATTTTTATAACTAACTAACGACCGACCCTGGTTTCGGACGGGTGTACTCGTATATTATTATAACACAATAGACAAATCTTTCCCGTTTATCGCTCTTTCTATTAGTAAAAAACTGTAACAAACTTCATTGCGTGGTTTAAATACAGTAAACGGAGCAACAGACAAAGATTTTTTCATACTATTAATATTTTTACAAAAAAAAATGTCCTTGCCCTAAATTATATTTTTTTATAATTAGCTGCAATAACTAAATGCAAAAATATATATTTTTCAGTTTTAACGCAACACCGATAATAAAATATCAACATATTTTATTTTCAACTACGTTTACAAGTTCTGTATGGTGTTGGACCTACCCTCCTACAACCCAGTAACTGGGTAAGACTGGTGTCAGATATTTTGCTCTTGACAATCCTTAACGACTGTCAAAGATCTACAAATGACAGCCGGGACCAACGGTTTAACGTACTTTCCAAAGCACGGATGGGTATCATAATGTCAAATTAGATGGGCATTCATCCACGGCCTAACCTTGACAAGCATTGCTTTACCTTGATTACCCACCTGAGCTGAGCGGCTGTTTAGCCAATAACCCCGAACTGCATGATAAATTAAATGTATTTTGTAATCTATGGTTAAAAATAACTCTGTGACACGACATCCATTTTTGTAAATTTTCTTTTCGAAACAAACTCAAAGGTCAAAGTGTCTTCTAAAGTGGATATGTCATCGTAAAATGGCAAACGCCGTAAGATTGTAGAATATCGCGTGAAATTGAAAACTACATTTTCTAAATAAGACACGATATGTTAGAAAATAATGAACTTGAATGGGATTTATCGAGTAAAAACGATTTATTTTTAATATATAGAGAAATTATAATCTAATTAAGATTTATTACAATTTTACGGAGTTTGCAATTTTCCGATGACAGATACAATCCGTGCTGGTGAACCATGCAGGTTAAAGTACGAGGTGGCGTGAGGAAAGAACCACACAGATTTGAGAGATGCTGTCCAATCAGTGCAAGTCTTTGTCAGTAGTCGAGTAGCTCAACTTAGAACTACTAAGGAGCTCAACGACTATTTATTGAATTGAAAAAAGCAAAGTTATTTTTCTAGATCGATCCAGTCCGTCTCTAGCTGTCCTCCCTTCAGCGACGCCCTAAGCCGAAGCCCATACCCCACAGGGGGTGCCCTTAGCGTGTAGTCGCTTAGTTTGTAATTTTTTATAAGCCTTGGCTTTAATATTATATTAAGGCCACCACAGGCAAGCCCGGTTAAGCAGTCGACAACCTTATAGGTTGAACTGCGAGACGCCACTCACAAAAATAAAAAAATAAATAAAGTTATTTTCTTGCTGACTGTAGATCGTATGTTGCATTTCAAGTGAAATGCGCTTTAACTATTATTGGAAGCATCGATAACATGTACCGATAAGTATAATAGTACTTAAAAGCTACGTTTTAGAATGACTCAGGCTTGCAATGAATAATTTAATCGAACGTATGGAAATGCGCAGTAGCAGACCGGTTGACGCGGTTATCTTTTCTGACGTAACTTTTCTCTTTTTGCGATTTATTACAAAAACAAACCGGCGAAGTGCGAGTCGCGCATAACAAATATTTTTTTCACACCATCTTCACGAAAATGTCAAATTATGTGCTATACAAACCTAACCTAAATAATGTCATTATAGCCCGCGAGTGGCGCCCGTCGGCTTCCGCTGCTAGGTGCAGGTCGCGCGGTCAAAATGATGTTCCAAATTCAAAGTCAAAATCAATTCATTTATTTCAACTAGACTAATGGTCTACTTGAAATAAATATTATGGTGACTCTAGTTGTCCATTCGCAAAAAGTAGATTCTTGTGGAGACGAACGAACAAGAAACTCCATAACACATTATTGCCTAGCGGGTTATAATGAAATTCAGTACAATATTCTTGCCTAGCAGTGGAGGCTGATGCGCAGCGCTCACGGTGAACAGCCACCTCTCTTTATGGTGCAAGCACAATTTTCTCGCAGTAGGTGTAGGTGTAGGTAGTAGAGTGAAAGTGGCTTTGCCTTGGGCTAGCTTAAATCTCTTGCTACATTCAGGATTCTTGCATTAACTCCCTCGTATTGCTCGTGATTTAACTCTCGAATCTTTCATTGCGTTTGGGATTTAATATGACGCCCGTGACATAAGGCACTGCTTTATTCCCTCGGTGCATAATCAATTTTAATTAACTTTTATTATTTTTATTTTCACTACTAAAAAGTTACATTATTCCTGAGCGACATAATTATGCTACATTTGATTGCCCTGGAGGCCGAGCTTAAAGGATACTTTAACGTGATCAAAGTCGCGGGCAATAGCTAGTTATCCACAAACAACATGTTGTTATGTCTATTATCAATATTCCTCCGATTACACAATGAATATAGTACCAAACATTTTGAGTACCTACGTCATAATTAATAAACACGTACATTTTACCTGAATATTTCATAATTGTTACAAAGCCATTTCGTAATAAACATGTTATTATGTGTTAATATGTAGGAACATATGTATCAATTCGCGGCATTTGTGCCATAATTTCATCATCAGAATGTGACGATTTTGGAGATTATGATATTTAAGTACGATTTGGAGAAAGTTAACATTAAAAATTTAAAATGTAGCAGTATATTTTTTGCCAGGGTTTCGGAATTGTTCGAAAGAGTCACCGCAGCCCTGGGTGTCTACTCTCTAAACCCGAAGACCGTAGTTTCGGGCTTAGTTGCGGGCGTATTCTACTCCGTATCACCTACGGACTTACGATTAGTTCCGAACTCGAACTAAGAATGAATGACAACACGTCATTAATTCTTAGTGGTTAGGTGCTAAGCCCGAAACTACGGACTTCGGGCTTAGAGAGTAGCCCCCCTAGAACGCAAAGGGCACTTGAAGAGAAACACGGGTGGGTTTTATTCAGTAGTTATACTCCCTTCTGCTCCACCCAGCGAAAGGAGTAATTTGATGATTTACTATAAAATAAAAACAGTCAGTTTTTACTCTATGACTTTGTTAAAACGTCATGGATAAGTCGAATCCAAAGCTCAATGTTTAGTATGGTTACGTGTCACCTAGCACGGCGACGTGGCTATGTTTTTGAGGAAAACGCTCTTGTTTTTCCGGTTAAGTGTCACCAGAACTCCTGAAATAATGATGAAACAGTAGAGCAACATTTTTTGAACAACATCAAAAAATGTCTGATGCGCATTTTTTTTTAGGCACACATATCAACTCGGAAAGAGACCGTCACCGTTTCGCCTTTATCTTCGTATTTCCCCGAAGCGAGGCGATTTCGTTACGATTCCGATTAGTGTGCGTTGCAGTTGGGAGTTTTATACAAAGAATACTATACGGCGAGTTGATACGGTGACGATCCCTTTCCTAGTTGATTTTTGTGCTATGACCTTATAACAAAATGGATTCATCATCCTTATAGGAGCTACAAACTCAAACTTATAACACCCCTCTTTTTGGTAGGGGGTTAAAATGGGTAATAGCGTTTAAAATGGGTAGTACCGTTTGCTCTAACCATATGGGGGTTGACTAGAACCCAGCAGCTGCGTTACACGATAACCCTTTGTTTTGGATGGGAAATCATCAAATCACTCCTTCTGCTCTAGGTGGAGCAAAATAGAGTGCGAGACTCTTACTGACTAAAACTCTCCAGTGTTGCTTTGCGTTCTAGGGCAGGAAGACACGACACCCCTTGCAAAAATAGGTGTAAAAGTTTAAATACCCAAATAAGGAATAATTTTATGAGTATGAGTGATGTCATATAACAACAAATTATGGAGCCCTTGTAATAGATACGTGTAAGTGCATGTATTAGCTACAAGATTACATGTTGATAAGTAGCTAAGTGGTGGCTTTCGTTGGACAATGAAGTCATATGGGGGCGTTTAAGTATTACGTAATGCATTTGGGGGAGGGGGGTCTTGTAAAACGTTACGATGCGTTACCAGGGGGGGTGTTGGTTTCGAACAACGCGTTACGTAACGTTGTTTTTTTTATTCAACGCTAGCTCATTAAACATATTTTCGAGTTACACAGTAACTAAACAGTAATCATTTTGCCAAACAAAAATAAGAATACTACTCGTTAGCTGTACACACAATTAAAGTATTCCTAGAACGTTCGACTCTTCTCGGTGTATTTGTTCCTTCTCCGATCCATCTCTCGTAAAAGCCTCTAAGTCTTCTGTTTCCATTTGACAATCAAGTTACTTGTAGCAGTTTTTTTTATTATTTATTCGCTTGCGTTTGTCCACTTTCTCACCTGATGGATAGCGATGATGTGGTCAACGATGGAGCACGTTTGCTTAGAAGAAACCCATCCACTCTTACTTAAAGGCCCCCAGGTTGTAGCTTTCAGGAAACAAAGACTCCGGTAGGGAATTCCACTCCTAAGCTGTACGCAGAATGAAAGTATTTCCAAAACGTCCCCCTCTTCTCGATGTGTTTGTTTGCTTCTCCGATCCATCTCCCGTAAACGCCTCTTAGTCTTCACGCCAGCATTTCCTTGGCCTCCCTCGGCGATGACGCAAACGCTCATTGTTACACTCATAACAGGTGACAATTCAAAATCAAGTAATCCTAGGCGACCACTGAAAACCAGCGTCGTGCTGTGGGTCCCCCACGGCACAGCATTATGCTGAGTGGAAGCTCTTTTGCCACAACCACGACATGTCTCTACTTTATTTATACCTACTAATTTTTTTTGCTATTTTTTTTTGTTATTTCGTTTTTAAAGTGGCTTAACTAATATAATTTAAGAACTACTAACACTATCGTTTAAGGTTAAGTTTAAGCGAAATAAAGTTATGTACTTTCTTCTTTCAAGTCTCAAGTTTGTCATATCAAGTATGAAACCCTTGAAATAGTCATAAGTGCATGTTATTACCTACAAAATAATTGAACGTTAATAAGTATTCGTTCATAGTCTGCTCATAGTCAAGCATTTGTTTCCGTTGGACAATGATGTCATTTGTAAGAGGTTATTTTTTTAAATTGATAGGTTTGCGTTTGTTCACAATGTCCCCTGATGGAAAGGGACGATGTGGGCAACGATGGAGCACACTTGCCTAGAAGTAACCTGTGCACTCTTTGCTTTAAGACCTCCAGGTTGTAGCTGTCAGGAAACACAGACTTCGGCGGGGAATTCTACTCCTTAGCTAATACAGGTAGAAACTTAGACAAAGTGTCGAATGTATCAGCGAAAATGATTGTCAAAAGTACAACAGCACAATAGGGTACTTTCGGTAGTACAAAATGAATGATAAAATTTGATAACAAATAAAATTTTACTTAAATAGGTACTTATTCTGATTTTGAGTCATAAAAGCACATTGTTTTATTATCTTTAAATTAAAAGTCGATATTTTTAATTTATATATCACGTGACCTAAAAAACGAGTCGCGATGGTGTGACTAAAGGTAAAAATTATTAGTTGTCATCTATCAGTTCAGCTTAAACAGCTATCATAAGTCTATGGATTTATTTATGTTGAATCCTCGCTCCGGACCATAAATTGAAACAGGGCCGACGGCTAGAGGTCGCCGCTGCCAATCGCCTCGACGAGGAAACGGCGGTGCTCCGCCGGGCAGAACTCTACCGTATGCTCCACCGTGTCCTCAAGGCGATTCTCAGCGCGATTCAGTGGTGCACCCGGGTGTGTCCTCCCACAGAATCTGAAACAGGTATCCCCCCGATACAGCCGTGTCTGGTGAGTTCCTGCATCAGGCAGAAGGTGAGGACGCCGTTGTGCCTCTCTAGCCACTCCTCAAAGAGAGCGCAATAACGCCACAACCTACGGGTACACATCGACGGGAAGGAAGCCTGCTGCTAGAAGGCGTACGATCACACGGCATGTTTCATTGAAAACATCATGCGCTCGTACAATGGGGTTACAGAAAGAGGAGACAGCCGGACCGCGTAACATGTTCAAATGCTCTCTTTTTTTCAGGTACCAGACAAGTCAGCTGTCTCTTTGATGGGAAAACTCAGCGATGCGCGTAAGGAATGTTCCACATACAAAACTATCCATGAAATACAGACGTTGTACTTAAAAAAAGTGGCCCGTTTAATAAAACAGCATGTTTTAAAGTCCTAATATTTGTAAGCCACTTCATACGATGAAGATGGCTATCGTCATGTCTTATCTTTTCTATACGATATGTATCTGTCACCGGAAGATTGCAAACGCCGTAAGATTGTAATAAATGATTTTAGATTATAATTTCTCGATCCATTATGAAAAAATCGTTATGTATACAATAAATCCCATCCAAATTCAATAGTGAGGATCGAAAATGGGAGGAGGGGGGGGCTTACCTCCAAAACTAAAAAGCCTAAAATTAAAAAAAATATAGTAATAGGTCTTTTTTTCTTCTATAAGAAGTTTATGATTTCAAAGCAATATGTTAAAAAAAAATCGTTCGGAACCTTTGCACGCGAGTCCGACTCGCACTTGGCCGGTTTTTTTTTCACATTACTGAGAGCAACTCTCTTTTTTAATGACGAAATGTTAAGTAAATTAATACAATGTCATAAACATGTACCTAAGTTTTAAGTACATATCTACATTGTAAAACGATTTAGGTAATACGACAAGAATTTTGTGAGGTAATTATTGCCTCTTTTCTGAAAAGATTTACTCACTACACGGTTTTTCATAATGATGAAATATTTAAAAAACTAAAATATTTATTTGGGGTTTTCGAAGATTTTGAGAAGAAGCGTTGTTTCATTCTAAGTGTTATTATGAAAAAAATATAATAATAGGGAAAATTATACTAACATTAAATTATATAATATGGCGTCAGATAAGAACAAGAGGAAGTAGAAATAAGGAAAGGAAAAAGGTCCAGACAAACACAACGCGCACTGTAAATAAGATAGAACACTGTACAATCATAATATTAACAACAAAACATAGACTCTCCAGTATAGATTTCAACTATCAAATACTGTACATACTAACTTCCTGCCTAGCCTTTTCCCAACTATATTGGGGTCAGCTTCCAGTCAAACCGGATTCAGCTGAATACCAGTATTTTTACCATTGACTGGGCAACACGGTACTCCTTGGCAAGTCTAGTGTCAGATTATCTGGCTTCTGACTATCCGTAACGACTGCCAAAGATCTACAAATGACAGCCGGGACCAACGGCTTAACGTGCTTTCCGGGGCACGGAGGAGTCTCGTTATGTAAAGATGGTCACCCATCCCCAGACCAACCTCGGCAAGCATTGCCTAACCTTGAAGATCGACCCGTTACATACTAACTGTTATCCTTATAAAATTTAACCGTTATTTCAAGAAAAACTCTAGATTAAGTCAATAAACAAGCTAAAACTGTTACTTTGATGATTCGAGATGAAGTCCATTTGGAGGACATGACTTGGAATATAAAACTTAGGTATCACAACACAAAAAATGCGAATTCATTGCACGCATTTCAACATTATAAGAATCAACGATTTCTTCTAACCGATACAGGGTACATTCCGTCTCCACCCACATTATGCCCTTGGGCAAAGTCCACAGGGAAACCCTTTATTAATTGGTCTTCTAATTAATGAATGACGTTTTAAATATAGTTCGAGGAATGTTTGTACATTATTATTGAGAACCTATTTGTTCAAGACATTGTCTAATTGTGTTAGCAGATATCGCTGTGGCCCTCATACGCCTGGCCTTCACAATTTAGTTTTATTGTGGTGGTTCTGATGTTCACCACTGTTTGCAATACATAATCCGGTAGTGACGGGCTTGTCAAAAAACATGGAAGGAAGTCCGATTTTGAGAATTGGACTTGCAGAGATTAGTTTTTACATCTTTATAATAGTAGTAAAGACAGATATTTCAGAACACAAGAGAACATGTTTTTTTGACAAGCCCGTCACTACCGGATTTGATTTTGTAACCGCCGAGAGTAGAAAATAATTAAAGCCCTAATATCGCTATTAAAAAATAGGGGTTGCTGATAGAAGGGTGAAAATTCAGAGTTGTATGTATTTAAAAAAAAAAAAAAAATTGACCAAAAACTAAAAAAAAAAATGTTAGGGGTGGACAATCCTTATCACTTAGGGGTATGAAAAATAAATAGTAGCCGATTCACAGACCTACGGAATATGCATATATAATTTCATAAAGAAAACGAGAAAAGATTTGTATTTTTTTATGTTTGTTTATGAATAGGCTCTAAAACTAAAAGACCGATTTTAAAAATTCTTTCACCATTAGAAAGTTTTATTATGACTGAATATCATAGGATATATTTTATTTCAAAAAGTGAACGTACTGCTATTTGCCAATAAATTGAAAGTCCAGCAGACCAGGTGGACGTACAACAGGGACCTAATACTCCCTACGCTACGTCGTATTTCTCAATAAATCACTTCAGTGCATTGTCCAAAACTCCTATTATCTCAAACTTCGCACGTATGACAAACTTGTACACAGTCCGGCCAACTTAAGGGCAAGTTCTCAAGTAGCTGGACCGCGGTTCCGTTCACAAGATTATGACGCGTGGACGCGCTAGAAACTTTGCCTTAATGCTTTGTCTTGAACATGGTCAGTTTGGACTCATGTTGTGGCTATTTGAAACTATGTGGTAGTACGAGATTGTTGCTGGTGCAGAAATGTATCGCGTAGTTGGTTCTTTGGGCTTAAATAAATAACAACTTTCTAGGGAATATTTTTATTATGTCGCGGCCACACTGTTGCGATAACGGAAAGATTTGTCGTTTGCGCTGTCACGACAAGTGCACTGTCGGTAAACTATCGCGACAACGACACGAATATTCGCGCGGTAATGTAGCTCTAGCATTACAGTTCTCCTGTCAGGGTTGCGGAATTCGTTCGAAAGACTCACCGCGGCCCTGGAACGCAAAGGGCTTTAGAAGGAACACGGGTGGATTTTAGTCAGTAAGAGTCTGACACGCCCTTCCGCTCCACCCAGAGCGGAAGAAGTCATTTGATGATTTCCCATCCTTAATTTTTAATTTACCTTAAATAATTACGGAGTTATGATTGTTTCAAAATCTATGATGAACAGAGGCAGCGCTAATTGCGTATGACGTCACTCAAAAGTTACGCTGTAGTTAATTTACGCCATTCAGTAGGTAGAAACGATGTTTTACCTGACAAGGCTAGAAGAATACCTTTCAAAGGCTTGAAGCGTTTATATTTTTTCACATATCGGACTATTTAAGTATCATCTTTCAAATAAATATTCATACATTTAGTTTCTTCTTTTTACATAACTTTTAAGTCTTTGGAGCTGAAATACTGAAATACTTTATTCCCGTTTGTTCACATTTTATCTTTTATTATTATTATCTTAAGGTATGTAATTTAATAGTCGGTATTTATCTACAAATAAACGTATCTATCTATATATTGGGGTATGGTTTCCGTACTTAGTCCTGATGTTGGACCATTGTGCGTGAGCCATGGCGGCTGTCATTCCAACCAGCCAACCTTCCTCCAGAAGCAGATCAGTCCTCCTAAAGAGTTCAGGATGTCTGTGAGTGAATTTGGTGTCCCTATTGCTTGTCTGCGTATCTCAGCGACGCCTGTAAACTCAAAGAGCACGTGCGATACCGTTTCCTCCTCCTCCTCCATACATGCTCTGCACAGAGGACTGTCTGTTATACCTATTGTGTGGAAATGCTTATTCAGTGAGCAGTGTCCGGTGATGGTCCCCGCCACCATTCGCAGGCTGCCCCTATCCAGTCGCACAAGGCGCTTGGTAAGTTTTCTGTCTAGGAGTGGTATAGTAAATAAACGTATAGTTTGCTCAATATTTTAATTTCATAACACACTACATATTATCATGGCAAAAAAAATGTGGATATGATTTTCAGGCTATAAAAAAGGTTACGCTGTGAATCCCCTAGATTGGTACATTGGAACATTTCGACGATTGTTATCGCTGATAAAATGTCACTTTGACTAATACCTCTTGACTAGTTAATAACTTGATAACATGAAAAAAACATCTAGATTTGTACCTACAGTCAGGGATGTTCCCGACTGTACCCAACCTTTTTTTTGTTATCCTACAATCTTTAAACTTAACATTTAACTGGAGGTTATATTTAATGGATAACCGCATATGCCCGCGACTTCGTACGTTTATATCCCGTGTTTTCCGATCCCGTAAGAAGTTCGGGAAATCCTCTCTTAATGCTCTCCTACACTCTCCAAGGAACCTACATACATGCCAAATTTCAGCTGTCTACGACCCGGTCGATTCTGTAAACATGTCGAAGTGAATGGCTTGGCATGGCTTGGGTGAAGTGATCACGAGGTGAGCTGACAATCCATACAATCAATATGTCTCGAATTCACGAAGTGAGCTGTCATTCCATCTTAATTATATGGATTCGTGATCTCTTCACTCAAGCCTTCACTTCGGCATGTTTACAGAATCGAACGGCTGTTTCGGCTGTGCGTTGTCTGTCAGTCACTCAGTCACTCACTCATCAGTTAAGGAAGAGTTTTATGTAGAGTTATGTAATTGATTGATTATGTATATGTATTTTATTTCCATTTGAGGTGGAAACTCTTAGATTGTAGGCATACCTTAGAATGCTCATAATTATGGTAATCATCTTCCAAACACCTAGTCAACACTTCGCCAGCTATCCAAGGGCTGGCTTTTACCTTAGACAGAGGTTAATCATTACCATACAACGTGGCAATGATATTTTTGACGGCATATTTTTTACCAGAATTTAGTGAGTTTATATTGTCATACTTATATAAGTTAATTTATCATTTTTAAATAGATTTTTTATTTATGTTTTTGGTAAAATATGGACGTGTATGGGACAATATCTATAGAATTAATAGATATAAGATTTATGGCCACAATCTCTTTAACTTTGTAATGTTATGTTTGAGAGTTAGGCCATTAAATTATTTGCATTGCAGTTGTATTTAGTATACGCTATTTAGGGTTATCTATAAGTACTTAGTATATTTTACATCATGCTCCCGACCGAATTTCGGTTACGATGGCCTATTTCAATGAAGATAAGCTAAGTACGCAGTAGATATTATATACATATATATATAGTCCTCTTCCTGACCGATTTCGGCCATGGCGGCCACTTTCAACCGAGACTACCCATCGACGCGGGACATATTATAGTGCGCAAAGACAGGTGCACACCCTCTTCCATCACTCTCATATTCCGAAGGGACAGCAACCCGACACGACCGGAGAGAGATCTGGCGCAGGAAGAACGGCTTAACTTGCTTCCCGAGGCACGGGTGAGTCACACCACCAACTTCAAAACTCCGGCCGACTACTAACAGATTCTTAATGACACTTTTCGCCTAACCTGGGAATCACCCAACCTCGGTTTGCGATCACTAGATCAATGATGCAGTTGCCACTAAAGTACCCTTTCAAAAAATACCCAATAAGTAGGTATACCTTTCTCAAATGCCTCGTCATTAGCCACTTGTCTCTCAAGAAGGGTCTCATTTTTAACCCTTTCCTCGTCGAAGTGGTTCCAACGCAAATTGGGTGTTAAATTAGAGGAAGACGTGACTCTTTAGTATTGGGGGGTTGAATAAAAAATAACGCCTCTTCGTTTTACAATTACTTTTAGAAAAGTTGGATTAAAGTGAGCGTGTCAAATGGATTGTAGTTGGTAGGTGATTTGTTTGGGTTCCGTACCCAAACGTGCCAACGGAATCCTAACACTAAGACTTTACCGTCTGTTGCTGGTTGCTGGGTTTTGAAACTGGTTTTGTTAGGGCTGATATATCGTCTGTAATTGGCTAATTAAGATTCAAGTATGATAAACGTGCAACAATTATAAAAATTTAATTGAAACTCTTTTATTATTTTTTTCTTATATTTTAGTTTAATTCCGCCAAGCCCGTTCTATCATCGGACCACAAGTTGTACGGCGATACGCCACCGGTAGGCACATGGTGGACATTCCACGCACTAAACGTTTTGGGAACACTTTCATTGTGTGCACAGCTAAGGAGTGAAATTCC
Source organism: Mamestra configurata (assembly GCA_002192655.3). Classification (NCBI taxonomy): domain Eukaryota; kingdom Metazoa; phylum Arthropoda; class Insecta; order Lepidoptera; family Noctuidae; genus Mamestra; species Mamestra configurata. The sequence continues at coordinate 77,133 of NDFZ01005060.1, read as the reverse complement.
CTGCCAGAGTCTGTGTTTCCTGATAGCTACAACCTGGGAGTCTTTAAGTCAAGACTGAATAGGTTACTTCTAGGCAAGCGTGCTCCATCTTCGACCACATCATTGCTTACCATCAGGTTAGATAGTGGTCAAACGCATGCCTATCAAAAGTAAAAAAAAAAAAATTCATGCCATATGTCAAATTTAAACCTCGAAAAATGTATAGGTGTCTAAATACTTACTCACAGTTTTTCCCATGGCAACGTTAGGCAGAAACCATACAATGCCATACATCTATTGCTCTAGTTCGATCCAGCGCCTAGCTGTCCTCCCCCCAGCGACGCCCTAAGCCGAGGCCCGTACCCCACAGGGGGTGACCTTAGCGTGTAGTTGCTTAGTTTGTAAGTTTTTTATAAGCCCAGGCTGGAGGCTTTAAAATTATATTAAGGTCACCACAGGCAAGCCCGGTTATGCAGTCGACAACCTCATAGGTTGAACTGCGAGAAGCTACTCACAAAAAAAAATACATCTTTTGCTTCATTTACGTACACCCATCAATAAATCATCATCATCATATCAAATNCTCTTCAGACATTAACTACATAATTCTCATATGATTTGACCAGTATAGATTGTATGGACTTTAAAATAGACTTTGACCTCTGAGTTTTTTTCGGTGTTTCTTCTCAGGGTAGTCAGCTAGGAAACACCGGCCTCATCAATTTAAAATTGACCAAAAAAGAATGACGTGTAAAAGTGTCATGTTTAACCTACTTAACGTAACGTCCACTGCTGGACATAGGCCTCCCCCAAAAGAGGGAGGTTTACAATAATCGCCACGCTTGACAGGCGGGTTGTCGATCGCAGTGTTGCAGTTGCAATGTACAGAGAATGCTGCTGCCCATTCTCTGGTGAGTCCCTTAGTCGCTTCTTAAGACACCCACGAGAAGTGATGGGACGGTGCTATAAAAATTATACGTGAATAAATATAATGGATTTATCTCTGGAGATTATAAGGCTGGTTGGCTGTTATCTTTTTACTACTCGATACAAGTTTAAACTATAGTCGGTGAGTCCGATGTGCTCCGCAGCGCTGGGTGTCTGACGCCCAGCAAATGCTGAGATGGTAACCCTTTCGGTATAGGCACGCTCAGCTAGCGGCTGGCTAGATAATTTATTGTTGTCTTATGATAGTTCTCTTTTTTACTTTGTGTTTTGTTGCTGTTGTGTTGTGTCTGTATCGAATAAATGTTTTCTATTCTATTCTATTCCTTGCAGATTTTCTTAGATAAGTCGGCATTAGACCATTATCTTGAACAATGTGTAGTGCAAATAGTATCTCTACCTTTCTGCCAACCCATTCTGGGAATGCAGACATGATTTTACCGTTCCTATGACCATTGAAACAGTACTATTCACTTTGGCCAGTTAACTACATTATCAACAAAAGCAAACTTTGACAATAGTACAGTATTGCTCTATTCATTCTACAGGCGTTTCCTTGAAATAACTTACATGCACAATCTGTGGTCATGTTGTAATAATAATAGATTGTGAGGTGCAAGCTCAAATAATACTGCATATAATAATTACTTTAGGTATATAAAATGTAGATTCGCTTAGCTTATCTATCATTCATAGGTATGAAGAAGGGAAATTCGAAAAAAAGCTAAATGGATTATCTTTATCTATATATAATTCTTCTGTATGTGTTTTGATAGTGAACTCCTCCTAAACGGCTGAACCGATTTGAATGATTTTGTGTGTGTTCAAGTGGATTCGAGGATGATTTAGATTCACAATTGAACCCGGTAGGTGGCGCTGCAATCGATTTTTTAATTTTTCGTCAAACATAAAGCAAAAGTTCGGAGAGGACAACGTCTGTCGGGACCGCTAGTTTATTATAAAACTAAAAATAAAACCTATTTTCATTGAAATCTGTGGTGGACATCTAAATAAGCCTGAAGTGAGAAATATACTCCTACAATCCCAGCCTTTATGTATACTAGGAACACAGGACCCGGAAGAGATTATGAAGATGTGAAAAATATGTCACCTCACTTATTTCACACTTATAATAATGCGTCTAATATTATCATAAATAAATTACTAACATAGAGTTATATTACGTAATTACTTAATATTGTTTTTGTTCACGTGGTGTTTACCTTTAAGTAGGTAATTGTTGCACTGTGTAAAGTTTAAACGAATGTTTTATTTTTGTTTGTAAATAAGTGCAAACAATTGTTGGTACCTAATAAATAAAATAAAATAAAATTTCCATCTTGATTGGATGTCAAGTCATGAAAATTATTTTCATTAGCAATCAATGGGTATAAAACTAAAACGTATATAACGCGTGAATAAACTATGAAATCAGCTCCATCTGACACTCAGTGCTAGCCTCACAACCTACCATCGTACGCACAGAGAAACAGTGGCAAAAATAACATAATAATTATTAAAATGTACTAGGAACTCAGCTTCTGTTAGAGATAAATAATAGTGGAAGTATGAAAGGAGATATAATAACTAATGTATTTGTTTTTTATGTTACAAATCACATTTAAAATGATTTTCATTCGCAATAGGCAGAAACTTTTATTGGAAACTACAGGCAACCAAATAAAATTAAGAAATCTGCTTTTCTTACACACATAAACAGTCACAACGTACCAGGAGCATAGCTCTCGTAAGAGATACAAAGTGAACTAAAATCATTCAAAGGTAAGAAATAGAGAAACTTTCTTAAATAAATTAAAACAAATTTAATCATAAATTTGATACAACGACCCTTTATTGAATAATATGGTCTTGGGGTCCGAGTGCACATAAATTGTTTAAAGATCTCTCAAGACGCTTAGTTGACACTTCACGTAACCCAAGGGCTGGCTTACCTTGGTCAAAGAATAAGCATTGCCATACAACGTGGCAATGCCGCCAGTCTTTTGTACACTTCCAGTCGACAGCGATGCGGAGGAATTTTTTGACGCCATATTTTAGGGTTAATTTAGTTAGGAGTTTTTATTTTTATTTTCAGTGTATACAGTTAGTTACTTAACTAACTGTATACACTGAAAATTATTCACGATTTATTTGGATGCTCATATATATAAGTATATATGAGCATCCAAATAAATCGTGAATAAACTAAGAAATCTCCACACCACAGAACTAGCAACAAAATACCAGGAATACATCTCCCATAAGAGGTTAACTGTCACCTACAATCATTCCGATATTGATTTACTGTCAAAATGTAAACAATTTTCATTAACAATGTGTACTAACCTATATTGAACACTATGGGAGGACAATTTATTCACGGTTTATTTATCCATGAATAAACTAAGAAATTTGCTCCTTCACACAGAACCAGCAACAATATACCAGGAACACATCTACCGTAAGAGATAAACTGTCACCTAGGTTATTCAGTATATAAACAGTTTTCATTAACAATGGGTACAAACTTATATTGGAATCTAAGTAAGAGATAAACTGTCACCTAGGTTATTCTGATATTGATTTACTGTCAAAATGTAAACAGTTTTCATTAACAATGGGTACAAACTTATATTGAAAACTACGGGAGGCCAATTCACGGTTTATTTATTCGTGAATAAACTAAGAAATCTGCTCCCACAAACAGAACCAGCCACAATGTACCAGGAACACATCTACCGTAAGAGATAAAACGTCACCTCAAACATTCTGGCTCAGTTTAATGCGGCTGTCAATCCGAAGCTCCCCGGTTTGTGGTGCTTTTATAGTCCTCACCTCGCGCTTATGGACCAAAGCACTACCTTCAATTATATCATTGTTTACCTAAAGGAATAAAATTATAGTATTATTTGGGAACGTTATTTGGAATGGGACTCACTCCGACACATAAAATACCACCCGTATTTTATGTGTCGGAGTGATCGTGAAAATTTGGATTTTTTAGGTGTATTGGGAAGCCAGTAGTATGAGCTGCTAGAAACACAGTTTCCATCGACAAGTTCCTAACAGTAATTATTGCAATATTTAAATTAACTTATTTAAACTCTTGTGCTTAGTTTAGTCTTCATACAATCACAATATTTTGTTAAATTCTTGAAAACTTTAAAAATCAAACGCCTGACAAAATAATGGTAGCAACAAAACACACATTACAACATAAAACTTTTGGTCATAACTCGTAAAAAAGACATCCCTTTAAAAACTACATAGAATTTTAAACATTCAACATCATTGAAATCCGCCATTTGAATTATTCATAAAAAAATAATTTTACCAATCATTTAACATTCTGCCAAATTCGCCGTAAGTAAAGGGCGGTATAAAAATTTTACTATCCCTATTTTCCGGCCGTAAAGTGTGGTCAATCCAGTTGTCGCATATAGGGGCTGTCCCATTTTTATGTTGCCCATAACTTGGGCACCCTACTTCCTTAAAGGTAGGGTATTGCTCACAAATTGTCCATCGTATGTTTTATTGGGTATTCTGTTGAAGCCAAATAAAGTTATTGAGGGTTTGCCACTATGACTGTCTGAGGGGTAAGTTAGGCTTGCCCGTGATTTTGTATTTTGTAGACAAGAAAATGCAGTATTCTATTACTTTCAAGGCTCCGGACGGGAATAAAGAAAAATATTTATACAATTATTTATACAATTTAAAAATATTTTTTGTTGCACCCATGTAAGTTCAATATCTACGTACGCAGATAATTATATCCCCTAAAATACAGTATTGCTTAGTGAGCATTTTAACGATTAATTTTTCTTTCATGGAAACAAACAGTATGTTTTCATGTCTTTCATCACATAATTATTTCTCTCCATAACATTTGCCTACATCCACGTTGCCCAGTAATTTCCACAGTCGACATAACCGCGCGAAGTCGTAAAAAAAATCTTTCATTAGGCATCAGTGTCCAAGATGCGCGATGGCGCGACTTCTCGTAAAAATCCGGCACGATCTGCCACAATAAGGCATACAGGCCGCGCGAATGACGAATACGTGCTGCCGGGAATGTTATTGTCAAACGACTTGGGAAGGTATAGAGCGGGCAATAGAGGCATGAAAAAAAAAACAGGTATGGTTTATATTTTGGCGTATGTACGGTGTCGTACGTTAAAGAATAGCATCGTCCCATCACTTCTCGTGGGTGTCGTAAGCGGCCACTAAGGGATTCACCATGAATGTGAAGCAGCATTCTCTGTGCATTGCAACAGCTAAAGTGCGATCGCCAACCAGACTGCCAAGCGTGGCGATTATGTCAACCCCCCTCCTCCCTCCTCTGGGGGAGGCCTCTGTCCAGCAGTGGAAGTTATTCGGCTGGTATGATGTATAATATTCTATCTAAATATATAAAAAAAACAAAGTCGGGATAGTTACACCATTTATAACTCAAGAACGGCTGGACCGATTTTGAAGATCTTTACTTTTTTGGATTTGTCTTTGCCCCGAAAAGCAGAATAACTATTAAAACAGGAAAAGTTAAAGCCAAGATCGATTGCTCAACAGACTATAAAGTTAAAAGATCATCATTAGGGACAGTCGTAACATAAATCTTCCCGCATTTTATGTTTATCTTTATTAATATAAGTAAACTATTAAAATATAAGCATTACACATAACTATCACAACAAATCAAAGGGGCCTCTCGGTCTATCTGGCTGTTGCATGACAATATTTTTTAACCTTTATTAGAAACCTGGTACAACTCAGTTTCAATAAATCTGCAACGAACCTAAGAGCGGTTGCGCACTACGTCCGATCTGAACCCGATCAGTATTCGTGAAAAGACGGTCCGGCGTAGTCGTAGAACAATTTGTATGGTAGATTACACTACATCCGATTTTTCTCCGTCATCCGAGAATCTCCATTACGGATAAGGTTATTGACGGACCGAAATGGAGATTGGCCATAGTATTATTTGTACATATGAACAATTGCGCACTACGTCCGAACCGAATCCGAGCTGCGTCCGAGAAAAGAGTGTGTGATGTGACTCGGCCCTGTTAGTATATTAATATATGTAAAGAATAAAACTCACAGACTTAATTACCTATATTTCAACATCCTTGTCAAAACCGCCTCTATTCCTTCCCTACTCTACGTATCGGCTTTTACGCGTGCCTAGGTAAATATAAAGGTATAAAAGTGACGAATACGAGGCACTGTTTGAAGGATAGAGCCGTCCTGTAGAGATATCTCTACAGATGTAGGGACATGACGAATCACAGTCGAACGTGTGCAGAATAAGAACCCTTCGGTCATTTTGTAGAGATGAATATTACGTTGAATTGTAGCGGAATTTGGCAGGTGTGTGTGTGGAAGATTGTATGAAGATTTTGGTTCGAAGCGCGAACTCGAATATAATTTAGTGTTTTAACCTTCTTGGATTGGGTGTAGTGAAATAAAAATTCTACTTAGTCCGTCAGTTAGAATATCAAAAAATATTGGACACTTATTTTTTTTTTTTTTTCAAATCAATAAAAAAATATGAAGATAAAACGCATCAAAGATATGGAGTTAGGGCTTTTAACGTCCCTTTCCAGTAAAAAGTGTGCTGGTAAAGTGGTAAGTGACTTCACATGAGTTTTCAACGCACTGTATCGTCTTAAGTTTTTGTTTACGTTTGTTTTTGGAAATCTATCCGACCGATTAATGAGATTTTTTTAGTCAAATACCCCCTTTTGTATGACAACTATATCTAGGGCCCTTTGCGCGGTCTCACAAACCAAAAGTTCGGAATGCATGATTTACGTGAAATTAAAATTTATTATTATGATCAACCTATAACCCTTTCTGTATGGTGTGGGACGTAAAAGAATAGCACCTTCCCATCACTTCCCGTGGGTGTCGTAAGAGGCAACTAAGGGACTCACTAGAGCAGCAGCATTCTCTGTGCAATGCAACAGCTACACTGTGATCGCCATCCCGCCTGCCAAGCGTGGCGACTATGGTAAACCCCCTTTTAAGGAGGCCTATGTCCGGCAGTGGACGTCATTCGGCTGATGATGAAAATATAATCCTTTCATAGACCGAATTTCGGTTATGGTGGCCAATCGCAACGGAGATTAGCCAACTAGGCAGAAGGCATTGCCAAATACCAAGTGTTATTAAAATGTCTCATGGACCTGCACCCAAACTCTTCAAACAAGGCAGAAAAAGACAGTATCTCCAAAAACTTTTCTTCCATTAATCCACCCATTCGCATCCCATTTTACGTGAACACACCGCGAATCACTTAGAAACCCCTACACCATCTGCATATGTTAAGGGTGTTGCTAAATCTGGGCTGTTACCGAGATCAGGCATGTTGATCTGAAGGAGACATCAATAACAAACACCCCTGTTGTCAGAAGATCACATTTGGTGTACATCAAGTATTGAACATTAGGCCCGAGTAAGGAATATACGGGAAGACGTTTTGCACGTTTGTTTTTATGTTACCTAGCCTTTTTCCTTCGTTTTGGCTCCTGTGGTCTCATAGACTCAAAGCATTTATTTCAATTAGACCATTTACAGGTACTTTTAAATTGTCAAGGTCGGTCGGTTAAAAAGATGAAGCTTTTCGCACGTTCCAAAGCGTAGATCTCTATGGAGAGGAACGTGCAAGAAACTCCACGGACATTCTTTTAAAAATAATATTTTTACAAAGTTATGGTTACATCATTCCTGTTCAAATTATACATGTTTGTGAGAACGATGTTAAAGACGTCCAGGATAAAAGCGTCCGGAGTGAAAAGAACAATTCAAAGAAACAATGAAAATAAATCGTGGCCACCGAGAAATGGTCTATCCCACAAACCATGTATTTTCCAGGTTAAAAATGAAATTTAAAAAAAATTCTAATAGATAGTAAGAATTTAATGCCTGAAACTGTTATTATTTGTGTATGTATAATATAACTATTGGATGTTACTGTTTTAGTGGCCTCAACTAGCTTAAAATTACCAAAAAAAGAATTGACTTTTAAAAGTGTTCTGTTTAACCTACTTGCAAAATAAATATCATTTATCACTGAAACAAGTTAATAGATTTAATATTTGCATGCCATCACTAAATGGCTGTATGTGTCTTTGCACAAAATATATTATTATAACATCTATTTCTACCACATTTTATGCAAATAAATGATAGTATTATTATAAGCGTTATTGTATCTCTCTTTTTCAGAAACGCCATATTATTCGGGTTTTGCGCTCGCAACTTCGTGTACGAAGATTTAGTACGAACAATTTTTACCCCTTTTAAAGATTTAATTTAATTTTTTTACATTTTTAAGTCTTTTAGAGGCACACCATGGCAGTCTAACTAATGGTCCTACGGAAAATCGTTTTTTTTTTTATTTTTCCCAACAATATTTGGCCCCCTATGTTTTCACCACACATCAAAGATCTCGATCTTCCCTACACACTCAAATCTCAACCTTAAATTTTTTAAGTCAAAGTCCAAAATTCTAAAAACGTCACATAAGTCTTTAAGGCAAAGCTATTGAAAAGAAATTGTAAAATAAAATCAAATGTAATTTGTTCTGTTCCAATTTGGTAAAGATGCTGGTGTCGTTTTGCCCCAGGCTTTTGTATGGCACATGTATGGGGGTACCCCTTTGGAATACTTCGCCTTAAGTGAGATTGAATTGGTCGTGTTTTCGCTGTCTTGTTATCAAATATTGTGGGAATTGAGCCGTGTAGATATTGCGTTACAGGTTTTGAAAGGATTTTTTTTCCTATATTTTCGTGGTTTTCCTTGAGTGAACTGTTAAAGGAGCAAAATATTTCTGGCTACTTACAACATGTAATGTTTGAAGTTTTTTGGTTGGATTCTTGTTTTTTTTAGGGTTCCGTACCCAAAGGATAAAACGGGACCCTAATACTAAGACTTCGCTGTCCGTCTGTCATCAGGCTGTCTCTCATGAATCGTGATCGTTAGACAGTTTAAATTTTCACAGGTGATGTATTTCTTTTGCCACTATAACAACAAATACTAAAAAAAGAAAAATTAATAAATGTTTAAGGCGAACGGCAAAAAACACACACGTTTGTTGTATGGGAGCCCCATACAACAAACTTATTTTTTTTTGCCGTTTTTATAAATAATGGTACGGAACCCTTCGTGCGCGAGTCCGACTCGCACTTGGCCAGTTTTATATTATTTTTCAATCTTTCATTAATGTCAAAGTCTTCCACTAATTTTAGTATGAGCATGACTAAAGTTATTAGTGATAGATTTGCACTAACACAGAATATCTAGATTTCACTATAAGGTCTTAATTAAAGTAACTTTTCCACTTACTAAATTAATCATCAAATTATTTTCTTACACTTCACTTCCACTTATACTTTTGGCTTTCTAAAAGTTATATAAGTATAAACAACAAATTAAAAAAAAAAAATATTTTGATTACAATTACTTATAAAAACTTCCAATATTTCCCATTCCTATAAAAATCTAGTGTAAAACCTAACTTTTTTAAACTCCTAAAACATAAATGATATACTTATTTTGAAAATAGGTTAAAAATAACACTTTGACCCAAAAATATTTTTGGTCATACCATAGAGGCAGGTACCTAATTTCAGCTGACGGTCAACAACTTTTTAAGGATTGGAAATCATCAAATGACTTCTTCCGCTCTGGGTGGAGCAGAAGGGCGTGTCAGACTCTTACTGACTAAAACCCATCCGTGTTCCTTCTAAAGCTCTTTGCGTTCCAGGGGGTATTCTAGTCCGTATCACCTAACCACTAAGAATTAAGGACAACACGATTTGACAGTAACTGTCAAATCGAGTTTGGAACTAATCGTAAGTCCGTAAGTGATGCGGAGTAGAATACGCCCGTAACCAAGCCCGAAACTACGGACTTCGGGCTTAGAGAGTAGCCCCCCAGGGCCGCGGTGACTCTTTCGAACAGATTCCGCAACCCTGGCAGACAGTCACGCACTTACCAATTCCACATTGATCCCACCTTCCCAAATAGGTCTCCGAAAACAAACGACAAAAGAAACAGTGACGTATGTAGGAAATCGTTTGGCAAACGCGAAATAATAAATTGTTTAACATAACAGATTCAATATAAATAGTCGTTCGTCCCTCGCAGCGGAGCGCTATCAAAAATCCCTCTTCTACACTACATCTATCTGCATTAGGCGTGGGTGGGGTTATGTTCGATGTAGCTAAGAATTTTTTAAGGAATGACTTGTAGTGCAGGGAAAAGTTGAAGGCAAAAAAAAACATTTTTATAAAAAAAAAAAAATACAACTGACTTCCAAACCGACTTTTTTGTTAAGATTTTTAGTTAAGGGGGTCACTTGTTCATCTTTGAAGTTCAACGTCCGATGCAAATTCAATATTTGTAACGAAACTCTACGCAAACAGAATCATCAAGACCGGTTCATAAACAATTAAGTTATGCCCGAATAGATAACCCAAAAAACATGGTTGACTTGTACACATTTGCGTACCCCTTCACAGCGTACCGGTGTGATATTATGTTATAAACTGGTATAAACAATAAACAGATATGCGAACCGAACCGAAATAAAAGCAAATCTTCCGGGACTGCTGAAAAGCAGTCCCGGAAGATTTGCTTTTATTTCGGTTAAAAATAGAACGCGGTAGGTCACCAATGCATGCGTTGGATCGACTAAGTTAAAACTGCACTTAATAGGGAATTTGACTAAAAAAACCTAATAAGTCCGTCTGATAGATTACCAAAAAATATTGGACACTTATTTATTTCTTTTGTCACGTAAACAAAAAAAATTGTAGACACAGTGCGTTGAAAACTCGTGTTACGTCTCTTACAGTACATTTTATATTGGAAAGTGACGTCACAAGCCCCCACTCCTTTATTTTTGATGCGTTTACTTTTCGTATTTTTTTATTGATTTGATAAAATAAAAAAATACGTATCCAATATTTTTCGAAAATCTAACTGACGGACTAAATATAATCATACTTTTTTTAACCCAGGCAACATCCCTATTGTCCACTCCACGAATGTACGAGAAGAGCTACAGTAGGGGAGGAATAGCTATGGATTGTGAAGGTTGCCTCCACCCACACTTGATAATTATGATGATCACGACCACTCTGCAAACAACAAATGTTACAACAAAATACCTTGGGACATATTACAACTAAATGAAAGAAAATTTAAAACTTACATTAAAACCACACTTTGTAAACAAGCATATTACAAACTAGATGATTATGTTAAAGATAAGAATGCTTGGAAACATGCTGGTCCTGCTCAATAGGACAATCGAGGGTGTAGTAGAAAAAGTCAAACTTGTTTTATTTACTGGTGTACTTTCAGGTTAAATTACATATTATTAACTCACACACTGATCCATTGTTTTTAATTATATTGTAAATATGTGAGTACCATGTCCCTTACTAGCAAACTTAATTTTATCTCTGCTGGTATTGCTTTGTTGTACCTATAGTATATAAGTGTGTGCTGTATATTAGTGTAATGTTGGATGCATTGTGCTCACATAATATAATCAATTGATCAATGTACCTATGTATACAAAATATTGTAAAACTTATATTTGAAAAGAGTAACTATGGAGTTTCTTGTCCGTTTTTCTTTTTGCGAATGGACAAATAGAGTCACTTATATTTTAATTTTAAACTGTAAATTTGACGTTCAAAAGTGCCTTTTAATGGTCTAGTTGAAATAAATGAATTGACTTTGACTTTGACTTGATATGACGATCACGACCACTCTGCAAAGAGTGTGACGACGACGAAGAACAAGATATTTGATGAACAGTAGTGGTACTTAGGAGGACTTAATGCAACAACACAAACAACAACTCTGCCAACCATTGGGTTAAAAGATAACGATGTAATAGGTACATAATAATAATAATAATAGAGTCCTGACCTTGGACCTTGTTCCCGATACCGGTGAGCTACTATTTTATATATATATTTTTTTGTTTTTTGTATTTTTTAAGAAATATTTAAAAATATCAGAAATAGGTTTTAGAAAATGAATAAACGGAATAATAATACATAGAATAAAAAGTAATATTTAAAACGAATGACTTTCATCTTAAGCAGCAGCCGGAATGGCAAGTGTTTTTTGTTTTTGTGGATATGTACGTAGTTAGGTTTAGTAGATATAAATAGTTAGTTAATATTATGTGTTTTTATATAAATAAGTATGTATTTTTAACATTTAAACTTTGCCATACAAAAGCTGTCAACGACTTTACTTATTCCTTTAGACAAACGTTGCCTAAGTGTCAAAAATCACAGGCCACCAATGGGATCCCAAATAACGGTAGGAGGGGTTCACATCGGCGTCGGGTCGACGATCAGGTACCTGGGGCTCGTTCTCGACAGCCGATGGAACTTCGAGGAGCACTTCCGAAGTTTGGCTCCAAGACTGGAGCGGGCCGGGGCTGCCTTCAAGCGGCTCCTGCTGAATCTAGGGGGGCCAAACGCCTCCTGCCGGAGGCTCTTTGCCGGGATCGTGCGGTCCATGGCCCTTTATGGGGCCCCAGTGTGGGCACTGACGTTGAAGGGGCGACCTGCCCGCCAGCTTGTGTTTCACGCGCGCCTCAAAGAGATGTCAGCATAAAAGACGGGGCCAGAGCCGCTAGGGCCAGAGCCTGCCAGGGTTGCGGAATTTGTTCGAAAGAGTCACCGCGGCCCTGGAACGCAAAGGGCTTTAGAAGGAACACGGATGGGTTTTAGTCAGCAAGAGTCTGACACGCCCTTCCGCTCCACCCAGAGCGGAAGAAGTAATTTGATGATTTCCCATCCTGAAAAAAAAAAAGTGTCAAAAATCAGTTCTAAAACTGTAATTTTAAATAAATGACAATTTGTAAAATCAAAACAAACTGTTGGTGAAATAATTTTAACGATTTTAAGTTACCCAAATTCAAATTAAATTACCTACTGCCTGCCTGCGTGGAACGTGTGCATCTTGAATAAGTAGAACTTTAATTAGTTCACTTTCAAAATAAATAAAATGCTTCTTGACTCACTCTAGTAACCGCCATCCACAATTCAAAAGAAGCAAATCAATGTCACGTACGACGGCGGCGGAGACGTTACGTCTTATTATTCTGAATATTATAATATATCGTCATAAAATGGTGGATTCTGCTCCAAACCAATGGTAGTTTGATGTCTCGAGCTTATAGTGGTTCCACACGATACAGACCTTTGTCAGTCTTTGAACTTTAAATAAAAAAAAAACAACGGGTTGCACTCCGGGAGTGCCGGCAGAAGTAAAAACTTGAACATTAACGTTGTGCATTTTTGATATATTGGAATGGTAAGGGAATAATTTCGCACGAATTGCTTTAATTATCAATATAATACTATACTACTATCATTTATGTGGTAAAATACAATATTTATTTCTTAAGCTATCATACACAAACCTGACAATTTATTTTACATTAAAAATTTAACACTGCACAACTTTTCCTCCGTCTTACGAATTTTCGATCCGGTCACGTGTCCTGACGCGAGTTTAACATTTTTACCCATCCCAAAAAGTGCACAACGCCGCCAAAGAAGGTTTGACTTCAAAAATTCTATCACACCGACATTTGTCTGCATTGCTTCGTTGCAAGGTCTAATATATTCTTTAGAAGATTATGGAAGTCTGTGTCGTGTGGACGCACCATTAGAGGCATATTTGGATAGGCAGGGAAATGTAATTTATATTGATACAATATGTAAAATTGACGTGCTATAGCAGCCGTGTTACAGCCATCATCTGCTTAGCCTTTTCCCAACTATATTGAGGTCGGCTTCCAGTCAAACCAGATTCAGCTGAATGCCAGTATTTTCCGTGGAGCGGCTGCCTACCAGACCTCCACAACCCATTAACTGGGTAAGACGGTAGTTCTTGGCAAGACTCGTGTCAGATTATCTGGCTTCTGACTATCCGTAACGACTACCAAAGATCTACAAATGCCAGCCGGGACCAATGGCTGAACGTGCTTTCCGAGTCTCGATATGTTAAGATGGTCACCCATCTACAGACCAACCTCGGCAAACGTTGCGGCTGTTACACACTTTGAGGAATTATGCAAACATAAATGCATTGGGCAATTGTTTTGAAGGCACTTAATTATTTTGATTTAGGTATTGCGCTTTGATTGAAGTAATAAAGTCAGTTTGCTTAAGTTATCTTTATTACTATTCGCAACTAAAGTTTGAACAGAATATATTAATAACTCCTCATAATAAAAATGTAAGAACATAAATCCGCCATTCCGTTTAAAACTTCCATCTCGAAAAATCTTCAAGTTTCCGCTCCGGAAGTAGTCGGAGTTCGGAATTCAAATTCGAAAAATACGTTCTTTTCCGCTTCCGGCGTTTGATTCCTTCAGTGAAACGATGTTTCCTTCGCGATGTGGGACTTGCGTTAGTGTTAGTGTATTAGATACCTCACAATCTTAGATTCAGTTGAAAACTAGTGTCCGGTATCTGGCATAATATTATTGTTTGTTTTGTTTTCTGGTGTATTTTCTTTTATTTAATATGGGTTTGCTCTTGACTCTCTCGAAGTCGACGATGGAGCGAGCTTACCCAGAAGAAGCCTGTTCACTCTAATTTTGAAGAGATTAGGGTTGTATGCTGTGTGTTGTTTTGTTTTGTGTTTGTTTTTTGTTAATATGTAAAATGATTCTATCTCCCTTCGTTCAATCCATCCAAAGGTTGTCTGGAAGAGATTGCCTTGTGCGATAAGACCGCCCATTGTGCACTTATTTTATGTATGATTGTCCTGTTCTTATTATGAGGTGTACAATAAAGTATATAATAAATAAATAATAAATAATAAATGATTTTATTGTTTTGTTTGTCCTATAAACATGTTGTGAGCCTTTAAGTTCCTTAGCCGTAGCCTTTACATCACCCCTGAAATCCCTAACCAAAATTCTAGACATTTTGTTTTTGAGAAATTTGTGACAATAAAATCCAATAACACTTGACTCAATCAGTGTTTGTGATTTTCGTTGTCGAATTTAAGACAGCTAAAATGTTTCTCCAGGATTCGTCAAGGTGATTCTATACTCATTAAAGTTATTCTGTCAGTTGCTACATTTGATTGATTCTGAATAGATAAACGAGGTATTTAGAACTAAATGCCAACTTCTTGTTATAAAAATATAATTTCCACCGGCCCAGCAGAAAGTTGAAGAGTACCTATACCACGGAAACTGTCCCGGGATTAAGATTATTGTATAACCTAATCCAGGATAAGGTTTACTCGTGTACCACGTTAATCCAAATCCGATCAGCCGTTAATATGTGAAGAAGTAACACCCAAACAAACAAACATACAGGCAGAGAATCTTTCGCGTTTATAATTTTAACATGGATTAATAAAGAAACAGCTACATAATTATATTTCTATCGGTTAACAGGTCCATAAGCTCGACCTTAACGCGAACACAGCAATACACAAACAGCTTTGCATACACGCCTTCACAACGAGACATTTTGTTCCGAAAATTGGAAAATTATATCGCTCATAAGTCTATGTTGGAAACAATACTATCGTATATTCACGCTTTGGACTTTAGTGGGGTGGCAGAAGTGTGGCTTTGATGGGTCTGCCATTACTGGAACATTGGGTCCTTATTTATCTAAATCCTTGCCGAGGTCGCTGTGTGGATGGGTGACTATCTTAACATACCGAGACTCCTCCGTGCCTCGGAAAACACGTTAAGCAAGCCGTTGGTTCCAGCTGTCGTTTTTAGTAAAGAAAGAAAAATGTTTATTTGGGACTCGCACAAGACAAACAAAACAGTAAATTAAAATTAATAACTAAACAGTATAATAAAATAATTATCTGTGCGAGGCCAAAATAGTCCCTGTCTCAGCTTATGCTGCGATATCTAAAAAATAAATAACGCAGCGCTGGTATTCTGATAGGGCCAGTCAGTGGTGCCACGGATACACTCACGGAGCATATATAAATGAAATACCCATAAAATAATAAGTACATAATTATATGGTTTAAAATGCAACAATTATAAATATATGTATATATATAAATATGATATATATATATATATTTATAATTGTATAAATAATAATAAAAAACCGGTACATACATACAATGAATAAGCTGACACCCAATAGCCCAGTACTAGCTTGTCATTGTCAGAAGTTAATCTCTTCAAAATTAGAGTGAACAGGTCCTCCTTCTGGGTAAGCTCGCTCCATCGTCGACTTTGTCTCTGTCATCTATGACCTAGACTAGAGTCAAGAGCAAACCCATATTAAATAAAAAAAGGAGCAAGAAAATCTGACACCAGTCTTGCCAAGAAGTCCGTGTTACCCAGTTAATGGGTTGTGGAGGTCTGGTAGGCAGCTGCTCCACGTAAAATACTAGCATTCAGCTAAAATCTGGTTTGACTGGAAGCCGACCCCAATATAGTTGGGAAAAGGCTAGGCAGATGATGATTCATCTAACTCCTTTATTTTTCTTCTCTGAGAGTAGATCGTGGCTAAATTACGCACGGGTCGAAATTTAAGGTTAAGCAATGATTGCCGAGGAGACGCCTTTTGCGATTTCAGTGTTGGTCTCATTGTAAAGTTGTTCATAATGATGAGTACAATGACTCCTTAAGAGGTATTGCGTTTATTCTGTGACACGTTGTAAAGGACTAGTTTTTGCCAGCGACCTTGTCCGCGTGGAATAGTTACTTTGGGCAGCCATTTTTGACTGGCCTGTTGGTTGAGTGGTTAGTGACCCTGACTGCTAAATTGGAGGTCGTGGGTTCGATTCCCACCCAGGACAAATCTTTGTGTGATGAGCACGATCATTTGTTCTGTGTCTGGGTGTAATTTGTCTATAATATGTATGTATTTAGAAATATATAAGTATGTTTATCAGTTGTCTGGTTGCCATAGCACAGGCTCTGCCTAGTTTGGGATCGGATGACCGTGTGTGAGTTGTCCCAAGATATTATTATATTATTATTTTTCTTTTTAAGTTATAAATTTTTCAAAAACGCTTTTTGCTTAATTTTTATCAACTGCCTAAATACAAATGTTCATAGTTTTTATGTTCAATAATGACGAACTCCCATACAAACTTTCATCCCCTATTTCAACCCCTTCAAGCCCTTTACTCGCGACAAAATGTCTGCCAATGTCCTTTCCAGGGACTCAAACTAAGTATCTCTATACCAAATTTCATCTAAATCGGTTCAGCGGTTTAAGCATGTAGAGGTAACAGACAGACACACACTTTCCCATTTATAATACTACTTAAGCCCCGCGGTGTCACCCGCGGTTTCAGTAGCCTGTATGTTAATCCAGGATGTCAGCTTCCTGCATACCTAATTTTATCAAAATTGGTCCAGCCGCTTGCGCGTGAAGAAGTAACACACCCTCACAAACTTTCGCCTTTTTAATATTAGTGTGATTAGTATAAAGTATATTATGGATTGAAATTACATAACCTGTTTTTTTTTTTAAGTATGGGAAATCATCAAATGACTTCTTCCGCTCTGGGTGGAGCGGAAGGGCGTGTCAGACTCTTACTGACTAAAACCCATCCGTGTTCCTTCTAAAGCCCTTTGCGTTCCAGGGCCGCGGTGACTCTTTCGAACAGATTCCGCAACCCTTGCAGGCTTTGGCCCTAGCGGGCCCCGTCTTTTATGCTGACATCTCTTTGAGGCGCGCGTGAAACACAACGCGCCATCGACCCGGGCCTGGTGGTGATCGGACAGCGAGCCACCCAACGCTCGCCGTCCGCAGGCCCGCGCCTACGGTGGCCGGGGATCGCCCTGCGACTCCCGACGCCCGGGGCGTCTTCTCCTGTTGCGGCGGTTGGGGCGAAGGCCTTGCCTTTCCCTCGCGCGGCCCGCCTCCTCCTTCGCTAGCATTACTGCTTCGCAGAAGGAGGTGACCGCTTCCCAAGCCTCCTCGCTCCGGACCATGGATTCAACCAGGGCCGGACGCGATAGGTCGCCGCCGCCGATCGCCTCGACGAGGACACGGCGGTGCTCAGCCCAAGCAGGGCAGACCTCCACCGTATGCTCCACCGTGTCCTCCGGGCGATCAAATTACATAACCTACCACGTAAACTTTACCGACAACACTTTTATCGTTCATACAAACACATTTTCTTGCCCCAGTTTCCCCCTAACATCGAACCTGATAGATATGTATCGAGTGAAGAACGATCCACACATACATTTCTTAACGAAATTGGTTCAATTTTCTCATCGACAATCGTTTTGTGAGATAAGGCGCATAAAAAGCTTGCTAACGTTCTTTATTCCTCACAAATTGGGTATGTATAGATTTTATTTGATCTTAGATAAGGGAGCAGTTTGTATGGAAATGTATTTTTTTATTGTTACGTGTTTCTGTTGACTTAGGGTTTCGACAATGCTGTGAAGTTTGTGTCATTTTCGACTATTCAGAGGCCATACTATGAAGTCTTAAAACGATCATGATTCCTCTCTAAGAGGGAGACGGGAGCTATACATATCGAATAAGAAAGAAAGAAATTTGCGTTTATTGGCACAATAAAAAATAAAAAATACATCTTATAAATAGAGAATATCAAAAAAATTAAGTATTTATAACAATCTTGTGCCAAAAGGGCCTCAGCTCAGCATAATGTCAGGTGGCAACAGTAGTTATTACCACGTAACGCTGATTTTCAGCTGCAGCCCACGGGTACCATACGCGTGAACGCGCAGTAGACATATAAATGAAAAAATAATTAAAAAAGTGAAGTTATAGGTTCGGAAGTGGTACTTGTAAACATAATAAATACTATGTAAAATCAAAGTGAAGTTGAGAAATATAGAATGAACTAGGTACAATTAAATAAATAGTAAATGTAGGTACTTCTAAAACACAAAAATTATTTACTTACGCATAATGTTATATAGAAAAAAAAAACAATTATAAACATAAACCCCCCCCCCCCCCGTTTAAGGGGGCTCCCATACAACAAACGTGACATTTTTTCCGTTTTTATAGATTTAATTGTTATAACCTTAACCGATTGTGGCGAAGCCCAAATGGAGGAGCATAGGAATAATAAAAACCATATAAATATATTATGTGCATTGTACTTATAGTGGGTACTCTAACAACCAATATTATGATAAATATATTAATAATTACAGCTTTCCTTAATCGAGGCACGATTCCTATATACCTAAAAAGACATCAATTTGCTAAATATACTTAATATAAAAAAGCACTCCCTCCACCATTTATAGCTAGTATTTATTTATGCAAGGAATAAAATGAACGTACGGAACGAATTAGGGCAATCACTACTTACTCTTTAATTTCAATATTCGTTAAATAATCCAGAATATTAGGATGAAAAGATAAATCAGTGTAGTTTTCGACTGCAACTCAAATTTCGTTTAATCTGAATTGTGTCCACACCCGTCCACACCCGTCGGTAGACCATGGCAAAAAATTGTAAAGGCGAAGGTGCTCCAAGAGTGGAATCAGGTGATGGAATGTTGGACCGGAAGAGATTTACAGGTTAGTTTTAACATTTAAATTATTATTTACTAGCTTTTGAAAAGTTACTTTGAGCAGTTATTTCATTGTTAAGATACTATTTTTTCAAAAACGCTTGAACATAATTATTTTTTACAAAGTCCCTAAATACAAAGGTAAATACAAAGGTAGCCTATGTCCTTTTCAAAGGTCTAATCTATCTCTGTACCAATTTTCATTTAAATCGGTTCAGCAGTTTAAGCGTGTAGAGGTAACATACAGACAGACAGACAGACGGACAGGCACACTTTCGCATTTATAATATTAGTATAGATACTCCTCCATGCCTAGGCGGAAAGACGTCGAGCCGTTGTTCCCAGCTGTCATTTGTTGTTTCGGGAGGTACCTGTTTCGGTTCAGGAGGAGCACACGCCCGGGTATCAGCACTGTAAGGATCGCACGGAGGACACGGTGGAGCATACGGTGGAGGTCTGTCCTGCTTGGGCTGAGCACCGCTGTGTCCTCGTCGAGGTGATTGGCGGCGGCGACCTCTCGCGTATGGCCCTGGTTAAATCGATGGTCCGGAGCGAGGAGTCTTGGGAAGTGGTCACCTCCTTCTGCGAAGCAGTAATGCTAGCAAAGGAGAAGGCGGGCCGCGCGAGGGATAGGCAAGACCTTCGCCCCAACTGCCGCTACAGGAGAAGATGCCCCGGGCGTCGGGAATCGCAGGGCGATCACCGGCGCGGGCCTGCGGACGGCGAGCGTTGGGTGGCTCGCTGTCCGCTCACCACCAAGCCCGGGTCGGACGCGCGTTGTGTTTCACGCGCGCCTCAAATAGATGTCAGCATAGAAGACGGGGCCCGTTAGGGACAGAGCCGAATTCTGCAACCCTGCCAGGTTGCAGAATTCGTTCGAAAGAGCCACCGCGGCCCTGGAACGCAAAGTGCTTTAGAAGGAACACGGATGGGTTTTAGTCAGTAAGAGTCTGACACGCCCTTCCGCTCCACCCAGAGCGGAAGAAGTCATTTGATGATTTCCCATACTAAAAAAAAAAAGGGGGGCGTAAAAAAAACATTAAATTACACTAGATGCGGCGACCAGCTTCGCTTACGTGAAGTTTGAAAATTAATTATTCTATGATCTAACCTAGGAAATGGTTCACCTGTGTACCTAGTTTTATTCAAATCGTAACAAACAGACGGACAGAATAGACAGTCAGTGTTAGTTTGTATTATATAAACGAATAACACAAGCTCCAACCGAAATTTGTATGTGTCGTGTATTTATTTTTGTTGTATTAAGTTATACGAGTGTGAATCCTAAACTATTAAATTTTGAAATTTTTGAATTGAAAACATATACGTACTTTTCGAGTGCAGAAGTTTATTTTCAATTAGAAACAAAAATGATACATAATCGAATTTTGAAAAATTTATTTGTTTACCGCATTTTGAGGCCAAAGCTATTTAGTGACTTTTGAAACTTTTAGATGTTCATTGGCATTTTGTCGCTGACTGTACAAAATTTAAAGGGCACGTTTTTATGAAATCGTTAATTAGAGCAGATGTTCAGATGATCAGTTTACATCATAAAAAAATCGGCCATATATAAGGCCCTATACTTTTTTTTTAATTAATATGTATTCTTTGTCTTTATATCCGCAATAGAAATACAAACTCAGTGAAAATTACCACTATTAACTGTCTACCTACGGTTCATGAGATACATACAGCCCGCTTACAGACATACGGACAAACAGCGGTGGTTAGTAATAGGGTACTGTTGGTTAACGTTCGGGTAAGGACCTCTTTTACAGGGCTTGATATATTTGATCTGTACTGTGGTGCTATTCTGTATTTTTTTAATTCCTTAAGCTGACTTCAGCTAATCTTCTACGGTAAGGTTGTTACAAAATAAGCCGGCAGACGCCGAGAATCTACAATTCACAAGCTATACGATTTTGACGACACGGTTGGAGCTGCGTGTCGCGAGCTCTATTCCCGCACGGAAAAAATATTTATATGGCGTACAGCCGGTCGATTCTGTAAACATATCGAAATGAGGGCTTGAGTGAAATGATCACAAGGTAAGCTGTCAATCCATATAATCAAGATGGTATGACAGCTCACTCCGTGATCACGTGACATCTTGATTGTATGGATTGACAGCTCACCTCGTGATCACTTCACCCAAGAATCGACCGGCAGATAGTTGTTCCGGGTGTAGCTGTTTGTGTATGCCTGTAAACGCTCCCACGATACAGGACATTTTCTAGTGTGGGGCTCGAATTAAAAAAAAAATGTACAGTATCAAACGGATTTACTCCTCAATAAAATTGCGATCCTATAAGTTGGGGGTTGCCAGCGATATAAATTTTAATACATGCAACATTTAATAATAACTTATGGTGCGTGAGAGGGTGGAAATTGAAGGTTTTATATCGAAAATTGATATTTTTAGAACGTTATATGGAAATGCGAAAACTGTTCGCGAATTTTGAAGATTTAGGAAAAAAAACTTGTAACTGGTTTGTGTAAAGGCTCCTACGTACAGACACCTGGACAAATTTTTAACCCTTCAAAAGGTACAGACATACAGAATAATCAATAAACGAGACAGTAACTGCAAGGTCGAAGACTCATAGATTTTTATTTGAATACTGACCCTTATGAACTGTTAATGTTAGTTACTTCTTCACGTCGAGTTTGAGTTAAGGATTAGTCAGCTAGACCCTGAGTTACCGAGTGCTAGCTGTCCAGAGTGCGCCGCACCGTGCGTTTAGAATATCAATACGATATTTTTAACGCCGCTCGGGGAAGCTCCTTTCATGCGGGGTGCATGAAAGGAGCCTCCCCGAGCGGCGTTCCAAACGCAGTGCCAGTGTGGAGCCCCTTCACAGGACATGCATCTAAGATTTAAACGAGGCCAATTTTAGAGCTGTATCTTTTTTTTAGGGATGGGATATCATCAAATGACTTCTTCCGCTCTGTGTGGAGCAGAAGGGCGTGTCAGACTCTTACTGACTAAAACCCATCCTTTTAATTTTCCTTCTAAAGCCCTTTGCGTTCTAGGGCCGCGGTGACTCTTTCGAACAAACTCCGCAATCCTGGCAGGCTCTGGCCCTAGCGGGCCTGTCTCCTATGCTGACATCTCTTTGAGGCGCGCCATCGACCTGGGCCTGGTTGTGAGCGGACAGCGAGCCACCCAACGCTCGCCGTATGCTCACAGGAGTATGCTCCTCCTGGGGCGAATTTTCAATTCAGCCACGGGCAGAACCAAGTTTATTTATATGTTGAGCTATACTTTTCCATAACAAACGGACCTTGTGTTCTAAACACGGTTGTGTCCGAGTGACAGCGCCATGTTGCGTTGACAACCTCACGCCACAAACTTCATTATGTGTCCCAAACGTCAAAGGGAGGTGTGGTCGCACTGTCAGCGGACAGCGGAAAAGAAAATGGCGTCTTTGGCTACACACCGCACATTGGTTGTTACGTGTTTGAATCTATTGTAAGTAGGTAGTTTGGTACTTGTACCATAGACTGCATATTATGTGCCATCGATAAAGTTAAAACTTCTCTGTTTATAATGTTTTTTTTTTAAATTATTAAATGAACTGATCTTCTGTGTGTAGTGTTTTCTTTTCTTGTTGCACCTAATTAACGTTTTATTTATCTATATTAGATTGCCACCATTCAGTTCATTGGTCAATCAAATGGGGCTGTAAATAAAGGTTAGTTCACCGTTCACGCCACAACTTTTTTCTGACATAATCACGTCTAGACTGAAGTGAACTCACCACGCTATCTTCAAGAGCGGTCGTTTGAGCTAGACAATTTTTATTGTCTTTACACTTTGATTCTTGTATGATAAACACAGTACAAGCAAAGTATCGTACTAAGATTTATACGCTATCCGCTTTTTTTTAATGACTCTCCTTTCCGCTCTGGGCCGCAGTAACTCTCTCGAGCAATAGGGTTTACTGAAAAAATCTAATTAGATTTCCAAAATATATTGGATTCGTACTTTTTCGCCACTCACATAAACAAACATGCTTTACGTCACGTCCTTGGTAAAAATTATACGATCATAGTGACGTCACGCGTGTTTTCAACGCAATGTATTTTTTTCATTTTTTGTTAACGTGCCTGCTACCCGCCAACACTGCCACCTCGCCACATCGCCCGTCAACGCGCGCGTGCCGCGGACGCGTTGACGCGGCGACGCGCATCCAACTAATTGTTAATTAATCTGCTAATGCTAATGCCGCGATCGGTGATGGATGCGAATCGGATTTGTGCGTTTAAATTGACATATCGCGCGTCCAACAATCGCATAATGCGTTATTAATCAGGCTTAATAACGTTGGTATTTATATGTTATTCTGTGGCGCTGAATCCGTTATTTTGTGGTTATATCAAAGGATTCCATTGTTTGAGTAATTAGTTAATTAATTGAGTATGTGGAATAATTTACTAGTTGGGTATTTGTGTTTAAATTTGAATGTCTAGTCAAATTGGAATTGCGAGTGGAGGATCGGCTGTATGGTCAACTGCATGGCAATATTAAAATTTTCAAATGATTAAACCGCCCTTATTGCTATTAAAAATTTCAAACCAACCAAAATATGTTATTGCTTCGGTCAAATTGTTACCTCTAAAGTGTAGCTCTCTTTTGCAGAGAACCTACTATTATCATTTTAAATTGCTGAGTGGTCTGGTTGGTTTTAGTAGCCCTGTTGACAAGGGTTGGCGAACTATAAAACATATCATTTATTTATGTATTGATCAATCTGTCTTAATCAGTTGTTTTAATTCGATTCAATTTATTCAAGAACAATTCATCAGTAAACAACTCGTCGACTGTTCGACGTGACCAGAGGGCTGTGCTTTGCTTTGGCCAAAAGAATCAGCATTGCCATTCAACGCGGCAATGCTGCCAGTGTTCTGGGCACTTTTGCCATGAATAATATTTAATATCTTGGGACAAATCACACACGGTCATCTGATCCCAAACTAGGCAGAGCCTGTGCTATGGCAACCAGACAACTGATAAACATACTTATATATTTCTAAATACATACATATTATAGACAAATTACACCTAGACACAGAACAAATGATCATGCTCATCACACAAATATTTTTCCTGGGTGGGAATCGAACCCACGACCTTCGGTTTAGCAGTCAGGGTCACTAACCACTCGACCAACAGGCCAGTCATTGACAGCGATGTCGATGAATTTGTTTGATGCCCAATGATTTGTTTTTATACGCGTTTGTTCATAATTTCGCGATAATTAGTCTAGTTGTTTAAGTATTTAGTTGATACTTGTACATATTATAGAACAATTCACATAGTGTTTGAAATCATAAATCAATAAATAAAATCAAGTACATTAAAATGAAATCTGGA
This sequence comes from Mamestra configurata, assembly GCA_002192655.3. Lineage (NCBI taxonomy): Eukaryota > Metazoa > Arthropoda > Insecta > Lepidoptera > Noctuidae > Mamestra > Mamestra configurata. Next base: position 52,270 of record NDFZ01005060.1, on the reverse strand, counting down.
CTTCTTTGGAGGAGGCCTTCACCCGAGGAGGGGTTCTTGCAGATTAAGTTATTATAAAATAAGCGTGTAATAAATAACAAGTTAGAAAATTAAGCAAAACAAACAAAAAAACTCTGTTACTATTTCTTTTTAGCAGGAAATAAAAAGGCTTTTTATTTATTATATTAATACATTAAAATTATAAATTTTATCAAAAACCTAGCCTTTCATTGAACTGTGCCGATCAGCGACATAAGTGACATGGGCAAGTCATTTTAAACTGTTAATCCTAATAATACAAGCAAAAAATATCAATACGAATTCACATCAACATAACCCTTTAATGCTTATGCTCTAAAATACTCGTCATTTTAAATTCCACAAAATCAAATCATTCAATTTCAGCGATAATTTTAAAACTCTCCAAACTTCTTATATATGTTGTTTCAAAAGTGGCTGGGTTATATGTATAAAAGATTGATATTCTGCATCTGTTTTTGCATGTTGTGTAAAACTATGTACATTAAAAGCAAGGCCAAGGGGGTAATAATCCAGGGTTGCGGAATTTGTTTGAAAGAGTCACCGCGGCCCTGGAACGCAAAGGGCTTTAGAAGGAACACGGATGGGTTTTAGTCAGTAAGAGTCTGACACGCCTTTCCGCTCCACCCAGAGCGGAAGAAGTCATTTGATGATTTCCAATCCTTAAAAAAAATAAAAAAGTGGGTAATAATCGTGGTATTCCAGCCACTTATAATGTAAATACACATTATACGATAAGGTCCTGTTGAAGGATATTAATGTGTGTACGTAGGTACCATTTTTACCTCAACAAAACTCTTAAATGTTACAATTCTGAAACACCCCATGTAAAAGTTTCTGCTCACTTAGTAATCGCGATAATTTTTTTCGAAAGCCGCGAGCGACAGATCGGGCTCGTCGATCGACTCGGCTCAAATAGATCGTGACAAATTCTACACTCGCATGCTTGACGTTGTTTTATTACTGTCTTAATTCTGGATGGGGTGCAAGGCATAAGCGAGTTGAGATGTTTTGGGGTTGTGAAAGAAGGGAACAAAAATATTTAATTTGGATAGAGCAGACGACGTGTGAATGACAAAAAAAGTAAGTAGAATCAAAATTAATATACTCGTAATATATAAAATAGAAAAAAGAAAAGGTTTAAAGAAAAAACTTGACAAACACACGTCGTGACTGTGGCATGAAAGCGACTCAACATGGATCTGATTTTTAGCGATTTACTAGAATATCACATATGAAAATTAAGTGTGCTGAATTTCGTAAAAAGTAAAAAATGCAGTAAGATTAAAAAAACAGTACTTAAAATTTCATCATCATCATATCAGCCAAAAGACGTCCACAACTGGACAGAGACCTCTCCCAAATGGGGGGGGGGTTGCTATAATCGCCACGCTTGGCAGGCGATTTGGCGATCGCAGTGTAGCTATTGCAATGTACAGAAAATGCTGCTGCCCATTCTCTGGTCGCCTTTTACGACACCAACGGAACGTGATGGGATGGTGCTATTGTTTAATGTCCGACACCATACAGAACTTAAAATGTAGTGAAACCCATTTTCTTGCTTTTGTCGCAATATCACCTTCCTTTGTAGTTTTTGCAACTATTTATCTAATTTTCATTAAAATCTCAAAGTAGAATTTTGTGCAAAAAATCAAGACTACCTAATTCTAAAAAAATATCGCACGCGGCACCTTTAAACCTCTTCTAATATAGATTTTTTAATTAAATCAATTCGCACCACACAGATCGAAGTTTAATCGCAAAAATACCTAAATCGCTTCAGCCTCTCAATTGTACCAACTCCTTTATTCTCTTCCTACTGTCAAAGTTTAAACTCCTTTTTAAAAATGTATTCCGATTGCGAAGGGGACTTGAAACTGTTTTATTTTTATTGGATGTGGCAACTTTTATTGTTTCTTTTGAGCAAAAATAAGTACATTTGAACATTTTATGTAAAAATTTTTTCGACTAGAAACAATTAATTTTTTGATCGCTTATCTAAGAAGTCAAAATCAAAAGTCATTTATTCAAAGAGTGAACAGGCTTCTTCTGGGTAAGCTCGCTCCATCGTCGACTTTGTCTCTGTCATCTATGATCTAGACTAGAGTCAAGAGCAAACCCATATTAAAAATTAAAAATAAAAATAAAAAAACCCAGTACCGCTAAGTCGGGTTACTCTGACCGATAGAAACACAGTAAACAGTCTTGTGTTCCAATCGGTTACCGAGTTCCTACCAAATTCACCATTGCGTTAAAAACCCATAAATAAAAGTACCCGATTCTCCTCATATTCCTCTCGAACCGCACATGATATACAACCCTGCTTCGCTTATTGAGACGCGAACGGATGAAATATTGGTCGCGAGCATTACCCGGATCCGACTTTGATCCAGTGATAAATATGGTGCGAATGTGACGGTCTAAAGTACCCGGTGTCGTACGTATCAAGAATTTTAAATGTGGCAGCGTTTTAGGGTTAGATGTTGGATGTATTTTTTTTAAGAATGTTTGCGTTCGGTTTTTAGATCGAATATGTGGTATTATTCTATAATTCCTTATTTAAAAATACTTAGGTGTAGAATTTAGCTTGTATTTTGTGTGATGTCTTGACTATACAACGTGTAACAGAATAAACGCAGTACCTGTTAAGGGGTGATTAATGGATGGTTAAGGGATGGTTAATGAACAACTTTTACTATGGGACCAAACCTGAAATCAACATCAACTAGCAAAATGTACAGTCAATGACAAAAATGCTTCAATTCCAAAAGACTTGCCATAGCTTCTGTACTCAAACTTCTGTTGGCGTCAAAGAGTTTGATCACAGTAAGAAATAGGATCGTTTGGCAACGAAAAATATTTCGAGTTAAACGATTACGTTTTTGAAGGCTGGTTCGAGGTGGCGCAAGAAAAGAATGTCTGGAAGGATATGGGGGAGGCCTTTGCCCAGCAGTGGGACACAATAGGCTAAGGAAAAAAAAAACGTTTTTCCGTACAAAACGTATGGGAAAAGTTTTTGGCGATTTCTGTCATTACAGTACCTACGTACCTTAAATGGTCCCATAAAGCCTTTTGATCCCTACATGAAATAGGATCAATAGGCATAAAAACTTTTTTTCGGTATTTTAGCATTTATTTCGCTGACTGTACATTTTTTCCAAAATCTAAGAATGCAGTTGAGAATATCTCAAGAATTTTGGGACGGTTTTCTATGAACGTTTTCCTGTAAGTATAACGGATAAGGTACCTGCCCTTACTGCCCTATATCAAAAATCCACCCTGTATAAGTTCTAAAATATTTATGTTAAAAATAAGTGCAAAGAGTGCCGTTTAAAATTTTAATAAAAACGCACTTTTAACCCTCATTAAGATTGCCAAACAATCCGTGACACGTCCATAATGACACAAAGACTTCGTCGAACACTCAAATGGATACACTAAGAAAATATCCCGAATTTTCCTGTAATAATTTCCATTTTATGAACGAAAAAATTTCTTTGCTATTTTCCAAAATTAATAAGAAATATAGTTCTACTAAATCACAAAAACAATTTGGAGATAGTTTTTAAATTAAATAAATATACACTATCCGTTAATATTTTCCGAAAGGAATTTCAATGAAATCCCCATAATTTTAATTAATACATAACCGACACAGAAAATAATCCAGATCCTCCCTATCACTTTCTAATAACTGTTAGCAAAACCCGTCAAACTCTGTTCAACAGTTTCCAAGATGAGCGCACACAAACATGCGGACATATATTCTTAATCTTGTAATGCTATGACAACACTGAGCCCCTCGTTTTTAATATCAGCTGTATAATAAATAGGTTAACATTCCCTTTATGACGGAAAAACCTATTAACGAACGGCAAATGTATCAGGGGTGGATTGCAGAAGTACTCGATATTTAAGCGATCGTGATTTGAGGGTGTATTTTAATTCATTAAAGTAGGTACTTACTTGGAAGGAAACTTTTTCATATTTATAGTAATGTTAGTTTGTTAGCTAGGACTGGACTCACCTAGATTAAATTGATAAAAATTTACAAGTTAAAGCGTTAATTAATAACCAATTTGCAAAATCGTAACGATTTAATTATATTTTCATTTATCGTTTGCACATCTCCGGAAAAACATAAAAGGCTGAGACAAGCCTAGTGTGGTACTGAAAATTACTTTATGGTAACCATTGTTACTATTTATTTTCCATACGTTTGTACTTTGTCAGTGTCTACAAAAATATACTAATCACACATGACATTCTTAATAATAACGTCAAAATATCGAGCACTTTTCGTAATAGCACCCCAAGAATATTGTGTAAACACCCCAAAGCGAAACGCGACAAAATAAAATATCTATTACTATTAAGGATAATGACGAACCTTCTTAAACATGACTTAATATCAGTTGGGAAAAAAATTACGCTCATCAGTGGCGCTCAGCATTTCTTTTTAAAGAGGATTTATTTCGCATGCGATTTTTTCGCCGATGTCATTAATCGGTAATGGGTATAGCGAATGGTGTTGATAATAGGACACTTTTTGTTGTTGTTTTTTTGTTGATTATTTTCGGCTCATTGGCTTTGTCGTGGTAAATAAGAACATTGACAAATAATTAAGCATAATAAAGGAAGAAAGAAAATAGGCACACACAGAAACTCAGTGTAGGAACAAAACTAATGAGACTGTGTGCCTCACAGCTGTGCCAAATAGGTCCAGTTCAGCAAAATGCAAGAAACGAATAGTTTGAATATAATATGCAACAATTCACCACGCGAAATCAATTCACACACACACATACACACACATCATATTTTTGTTTTTTCTATTTTTATAATTGCCTAAATTTGTCAGGTTTTATTAATGGTGATAAATATTTTGTTTTATTTTTAATAATATTTCAATTTTGTTTTGGACAGACCAATAACTTTGTGTGGTTTTGGAACTGTTAATTTAAGTTGGTTATAATGATATTTTTTTTTTTTTTTGGGAAACACTTCATTCTTTTTAACTTTGTCTAGGCAACTTTGATGTGTAAACCTTTGATACATGCAGGTTATCATATGTGTAAAGGCAGCTCAAAATAAAATACTCCATAGCAATTAATGGTTCCAATATTTGTAAATATGTGTACCATGTGCCTAAATTTATTTAGAAAATGAATAAGTGTTCCTCTGCTGGGAATACTTTGTTCCTATATGTAGCATACTCTGGGTGCATCGTCCTCATATAATATTAAATTAACATTATTTGAAAAGCATAAATATGGAGTTTCTTGTCCGTTCTTCTCCATAAGAATATACCTTTCCGAATGGACAGTAGAGTCACTTTATTAATTTATACTATTATTTTACTGAACTGTAAATGATGACGTCCAAAAGTGTCGTTTAATGACCTAATTGAAATAAAGGCTTTGACTTTTGACTTTGACTTTGACATCAGGAGAGACGCTTGCTTGTTAGCCAACCTATGATCTTTAATAAACACTGAAAAACTTTCGATGTGCAACTCCCCACTAGAGTAAGAAAACATAAAAGTATCCACTAACGACAATAGTTTGAAACAACCGTTTATCATCTGTTGTATATGCTGACTGTACGCGCACGCTTCAATAGCATTTGTAACGTAAGCAAAAAAACACAACTATACAACGTGCAACAAAAATTAAGCAAAAGAAAAGGGGTCATCGTAATCGCGAAAAATAATTCAACCGCATTCATTTAGGTTTGCATATCTTGACAAAATGTACTGAACAGCTGTTTTTTTGTTGTTTTTCAAAAACATTGTACTCATCGTAATGAACAGCTTTTTTTAGCTTTTTTTCTGTTTATTATGAAGAGTAAAAATTACCCCTTTTCAGATTTTACGTTTGTTTTGTAATACGATGCTACGTCAGTGACATGTTTGATTAAACAAAGAAATACTCATTCTTGTTTATCCGTTGCTGATCTGCGGCTGAGCAAAGATATCCCTTCCTTCCTGATACTTATAGAAGTCTTGCCTTTCTAATCAATCCCATATACAGATGTAATTTGTTGATTTGATTCCATAAGAATCTACTTTTTGCAAATGGACAACTAGAGTCACTAATATTTTCATTTAAATCTGCAAATTTGACGTTCAAAAGTGCATTTTAATGGTCTAGTTGAAATAAAATGAATTGACATTGACTTTGATTGCAGAAAAAGTTTTGAAACGAAAAGAAAAAATAAAATAAATATCTTTTTCGTGCAAAACTTTTTTGCTAACCGTACGTACAGTAGGCCAGCGACATAGCACGTAAACTTACGTCATTATCGAGTGGTGAACGTATCTTAATCGACGGGGAAAACGATGTTACTACAGTTAACTATACTCCCACTACTATAGTAAACTCGAAAGAAAATATCAATTATTATTATTATTTTTTTGTTTTTGTGGAGCATTGTGGAGCATACGATGGAGGTCTACCCTGCTCGGGCGGCCACCACTGTGTCCTCCGGGCAATCCACACACTGGTGACACCCAGGCATGTCCTCCCGCCGAATCCGAAACAGGTAGCTCCCGAAAGTACCGTGTCCGGTGAGTACCTGCGTCCTCTCGCGTTCGGCCCTGATTCAATCCATTGTCTGGATCGAGGAGGCATGGGAAGCAGTCACCTCCTTCTACGAAGCAGTAATGCAAGCGAAGTCTCTCAAGGAGAGGCAAACCTCACGCCCCAGCCGCCGCAACAGAAGAAGACACCCCGGGGCTTTGGGAGTTCCAGGGCGATTCCCGGCCACCGTAATACTGCCAAGTTGCGGAATTTGTTCAAGTCTTGGAACGCAAAGGGCATTTGGAGGAACACGGATGGGTTTTAGTCAGTAAGAGTCTGCTCCTTCCGTTTGCTCAGTCCAGAGCGGTCATTTGATGATTTCCCATCCTACAAAATATACATAAAGGCCGTCACAGGCAAGTCCAGTTAAGCAGACGATAACCTCTTAAATTGACCTGCGAGAGGCAACTCACAAAAAAAAAACTCACTGACTTCTCGCTCACGAATACACTTGGAAGAGTCGTAAAACCTATCGAGTTCCAACAGTGCCACTCCTCTCAACCCTCACCAATCTCTCGTCCATTATTTATAGACTAAACTTTGCTATTGTTTTTCGTTATAAGTGGTATAATATTTTGTGATACAATAACTGTAGCGCAGAACTTTGTATAACTTATGGTTTTGGTTCATCGCTTACCCAATGAGGGGTTTGTAATCGGGATAGAATTTGTATTATTGTCTCATATTTATGGCTTTTTATCTTCAAGGATTTAGCAGTCTACAGGCTTTCGAAGTCTGTAGGAATTTGATTTTTTATTATTTACTAGTTGCCGCCCGCGGCTCCGCCCACGTCATCACCTGCCTAGCCTTTTCCCAATTATATTGGGGTCAGTATTTTTTTTTTGGGCTCCTTCCGCGTGATTGTCGAAAATTATCCCAAGGGAACATTTCTCGGGAAAAAAAAGTATTCTATGTGTTATTCCAGACTATAATCTACCACTGTGCCAAATTTCATCAAAATATATTCAGTAGTTTTTGCGTGAAAGAGTAACAAACATCCATCCATCCACCCATCCTCATAAACTTTCGCATTTATAATATTAGTAGGATAGGCGCGCGTTTGACCATTATCTCATCTAATGGTGGTCGACGATGAAGTACGCTTGCCTAGAAGTAACCTATTCACTCTTGACTTAAAGACCCTCAGGTTGTACCTATCAGGAAACACAGACTCTGGTAGAGAATACTACGCCATAACTATTACGCACCATGAAAATGTTTCATGAGTGTAAAGACTACGGCAGACGGACACGATAAGCCAATACAACATCGCATTTTACCGATATTTTCTTTGAAAAAGAGTTATCGCGTTGCGCTTGTCTACGGTAGTCTTAACACCTCTGCAATTTTGACTGGCCTGTTGGTCGAGTGGTTAGTGACCCTGACTGCTTAACCGGAGGTCGTGGGTTCGATTCCCACCCAGGACAAATCTTTGTGTGATGAGCATGATCATTTGTTCTGTGTCTGGGTGTAATTTGTGTATAATATGTATGTATTTAGAAATATATAAGTATGTTTATCAGTTGTCTGGTTGCCATAGTACAGGCTCTGCCTAGTTTGGGATCGGATGACCGTGTGTGAGTTGTCCCAGGATATATTATATTATATTATATATATATAATTGCAAAATTGCAGAGCAGTCTCGAGCTGATCAGTTAAATATGTGGGTGTGTTTTACAAACCTTAACATATCCCTTTGGTATCAAATTTTCCAAACAAAATTATGTTTTCATTCCAAATCAAGGTAGATATTTTCCATTAACACTCCGATACAACTTATTATCAACCCTAAAAAGCTCGACAGCACAAAGCCAAAATTTAACCCTATAATGTTTTAATAACGACGTGTGTACCAACGAATCAATTTGTAGTTTAACCCTTCGGCTGCGGCACAGGTGTGGCGCGCCTGTCAATTTTAATAAACGATCACTAGGCGTGTGTATTTTTGATTTAATTGCGTGAGCGCTGGAGGGTTGGGCATTGATACCGTTTGTTTTAGTGGGGTATTTGTTGATGACTAATCAAATGTAGGCTCTATTGTTAAATGTAGATTTGATACAGTAACAGAAGTAATAAAGGTAATATCGCGTTTGTTTGCGGCAAGCATGACACATACCATAAAAATGTACGTAAAATAAATTATAATAAAAGTAAAAAACAATATAAACTCTTCCATTACTGAGTGACTGACTGAGTGACTGCCATACAACGCACAGCCAAAACTACTGGTCGTAGAAAGCTTAAATTTGGCATGTAGGTTCCTTGGGTGGGCAGGATTGCGGAATTTGTTCGACAGCGTTACCACAGCCCTGGAACGCAAAGGGCATTAGGAGAAATACGAATGGGTTTTAGTCAGTAAGAGTCTAACACTCGTTTCTGCTCCGCGAAGTACTGTAATGTAATGCTCAAAATCGAATCTGAAATGTTACATTACAAGCGAATGCTCCAGGTAAGGGGGCACCTATACGTTAAACTATTCAGTTAAAAACCACTTTATTCGGTCAACCTTCAACAGTTACGCTTTAATTAGCTCACAAATGAAGTTGTGACCGCTATCCCCAGGAACCGAACTACGCAAACAGCCGCGTAGTGCGTAGTGTAGGATAAATAATAAAACACGCTATGACAGTTGCGGCAACGAAGGGCCGCCCCGGGGGCTACATACGTTAACGCTGCTTGACCAACATGTAACATGCAGCGGTGAAAGGGTTGGATGTGGGAATACCAGTGAGAGTAGAAGTGAGTGGTATAGTAGTGTTTGCTGGGTGCATTTTCATTTATTTGACAAGTTTGAGTATGGATTTTTTTTGACACGTGTATCCTGCTTATCCTTACCTGTGGCGCTCAAACTTGGTCTTTGACTGAGGCTCAGAAGTCTTCAAGGTTTACCAAAGAGCGTCGAATTTTAAAAACAAACTCACCGACCATGCATCGCCGACATTGGTGTCAAGTCTGCGAAGCTAAAATGAGACTGGGCAGGTCACACTTACAGGATGTATCAGGACTGATGGGCCAGGATCGTTACGCAGTGGGTGCCTGAGGGCGGACGTCGTAGCAGAGGCAGGCCAAAGAAACGCGGGCGTGACGACATAGACATGTGCCCAACGGATTGGCTGGAGATGGCAAAACACAAAGAGCATTGGAAAGCAATGCGGGAGACCTCTGCCTCTGCCCAACTAGAATATATATAGATACTTAAGGGTGTATGTCTATATCTCCTTCTTTTATCTCATCTACTTATATGAAGTTGGTGGTTGTCTTCGTCTCCCATAATTCTTTATCAGTCGTATATCTGTGATCGCAAACTATCGCTGAAATGGTCCTTTTAGTAGAACCGTGAGACAGACGCTTAGATCGTGGTCTACCGTTTTTTGTTATTTCTATGTATCATATGTGATTCATATATGAGGCATGCGCGTGCAGTAGTCTACAGTAAGGGTAGGCCAGCCCATACATAATGCCCAAAAAAAATTTTTCGTCCGCGTTTCGTGTTTTTTTTTTGGGCATTATGTATGGGCTGGCCTACCCTTACTGTAGCCTGCTGCACGCCCATGGTATGAGGAGCTCATGACAGAAGGTCACGGCGGAAGAATAACAGCAGCACGGGTTTATCAAGGTTAAGGAACACTTGCCAAGGTTGGTCTGTGGATGGGTGACCATCTTAACTTACCGAATTTCCTCCGTGCCTCGAAAAGCACGTTAAGCCGTTGGTCCCGGCTGTCATTTGTAGATCTTTGGCAGTTGGTACGGATTGTCAGAAGCCAGTTAATCTGACTCCAGGCTTGTCAAGAACTACCGTATTACACAGATAATCAGATAATGGATTGTGGAGGTCTGTAAGGCAGCCGCTCCACGTAAAATACTGGTATTCAGCTGAATTCGGTTTGGATAGTTGGGAAAAGGCTAGGCAGATGCGGATGTGTGTTTCATATATGAAGTAAATTTTATTCTTACTTATCATTATTTTTAGACATAAGTATCATATCTATCTCAGTTCACACAATCTTTCTTAAGTCTTCCCTTACATTTAACGTCATCGAAAAACATCTCCTATGTTTAAAAAAATCATTAATATGGCAGAAAAACCTGTAGAATAAACAAAAACCGCCGTATCCACTTCACGCTACCCTCCCATCCATGTTTTGACCCAATAGTGGACAGTTTCTGGCCCTTTAATAAATATTTATCCCCATATTGTTTGGAGCCCTACGATATTATTACATGAGCCGCTAATTTTACTAAATTACATTATTTATTTGTTTGCTTAGGCCTTCATAGGGTCATTGAAAAATTATAATTTAAAGTGGGGATGGGATCTGGTGATTATGATGGGGATTTAGTGTAATGGCTGTCGGTTTGTGTGGGGAAATTATACGAAGTTGCTACTAAAGGTATTTTATGGGTAATATTGTGTAGTAAGTGAGGATTTGAGGAGTGACATTCAATCAGCGATATGCATTGATCGATTAAATGGGCCACTTTGCGCTATGATAGTGATAACTAGGAATTTTAAATTTAAATAAACTTTATATTGTCATGTCATTCCTTTTCCGAAATTAGTTATTATTTTATTTCTGTGGGTTGTCGGGTGGGTATATTGCGTCCCATTTGAAACGCATAGTACACTCATACCGAAATGTGACACGATTTTTCTGACACGATGTGGTTTATAAATATGGTAGTATTAGGTACAAACAAACATAAAACTCAAAGACACAAATAAAGAACTGATACTGTACAGGCTGCTCGTCTGTGGAATGCATTGCCAGTCCCAGTAAGACGCGCTCAGTCGTTACCTACTTTTAAAAGACTTGTAAAAGAACATTACCTGTCGCTGTGATTATCGATAGTCATCATTTATTTTTTCTGCCTGTATACTTGGTATGTATGTATTTATTAAAGAGCTTATTATGTATGTATCTGTGTATCTATTATAATTTGATTGGTTTTGTCACACCAATGACCTGGGATGGACAGTAATGGTCTGGACAAGAAACTAGGGTTTAGTTTCTTGTCCAGACCATTACTGTCCATCCCAGGTTATCTGGAAGAGATCGCGGGATGCGATAAGGCCGCCCATTATATGTGTTTTAAGTTTCCTTTTTGTTTTACTTTTGGTGTACAATAAAGTATATAATAAATAACTGATTTTGAAAACAAATAAGAAATAGCGTACTTTAATTATGAAGCTAAACATCAAATAAATCAATTTATCAACCTCATCCTCTCAACATCAAATATAATAATTATTTCTGGTGAACAATAAAGTATTTTAACGACGTCATCCGACGAGCTCTTGTCACCGTCGGCGTTCCGGCTGTGTTAGAACCCCATGGCCTGCCACGGGACGATGGCAAGAGACCGGACGGCATGTCGTTATTTCCATGGAAGATGGGTAGGCCATTAGTGTGGGACGCTACTTGTGTCGATACTCTTGCGCCATCCCATTTTCGTGCTGTTCTGGCGCTGCTGCTGCGGCTGCAGAGAACCTCAAGTGGCGGAAATATAATAACTTTGTTGGTCGAGCCGTTTGGGAATGAAACTCTCAGGTCGTGAGCTCCAAGTGCGCATAACTTGTTTAAAGATATCTCTGACAGTTGACACTTCGCGTAACCCAAGGGCTGGCTTTTACCTTGGTCAAAGAATAAGCATTGCCATACAACGTGACAATGCCGCCAGTCTTTTGGGTACACTACCAGTCGACAGTGTTTTTTTTTAAGGATGGGAAATCATCAAATGACTTCTTCCGCTCTGGGTGGAGCGGAAGGGCGTGTCAAACTTTTACTGACTAAAACCCATCCGTGTTCCTTCTAAAGCCTTTTGCGTTCCAGGGTCGCGGTGGCTCTTTCGAACAAATTCCGCAACAGTCGACAGTGACGTGAATGAATTTTTGACGCCATATTTTAGGGTTTATTTAGTTAGGAGTTTTATTTTGATTTCTAGTGAAGGAATATAGTTAGTTATTGTAAAAACAGTTGTAAATATCTATGTCAAAAAGTTTTTCCTTTCGTTAGTAACTAACTTAAATAAATAAAATATATTATTATACTTATATATTTATACCAAACCAATCCTCAGTCCGTTCGTACCAGTTCCCATTAACTCTCTAATCATCGAAACCAAAATAACTAACCACCATTTAAAACCTTCGATCGCGTGATACTTACGGGTTAAGTTTACCCATTAGTTTAACTACCAATACATAATGACTTCATAGTAAAGGGTTAACGCTGATAATGATTGGGCCTCACCCTTGGAATTAGGAAAATTACTCGCTTTGTTATTTAAACTATTGGTTTTATGTGCTAAGTCATATGTGACGAGGCAATTTATTTTTGGGAGGCCATCTTTTTTTAGGGTTCCGTGCCCAAACGGTTAAACGAGACCCTATTACTAAGACTCCGGTGTCCGTCCGTCTGTCACCAGGCTGTATCTCATGAACCGTGATAGTTAGACAGTTGAAGTTTTCACAGATGATGTATCTCTGTTCCGCTATAATAACAAATACTTAATAATATTAATATTTAAGGGGTTTTTATCATATTTATTAGTTTATTATTTTAGCATATATATGTATTTTATTAGTATTAAATATATATTATCTGTATATTCTCTCCGAAATGTTAAAATTCAATTTGAATCTTATTTTTATTTATTGTACACCTAACACAGTATAGTCTTTATAACCCAAAGGTTGACTGTTAGAGAATGCCTTGATGCATTAAGTCCGCCCATGTACCACTATTGTACATACAGTTTAAATAAATAAATAAATAAACAAATGTGTTTTTTTTGCTCGTTTTTGCTCGATATTGATAACGGCAACAGGCAGACGCTTGAAATATTCACAGAATATTTAGTTATATATTAACTATAAATAAATAATTAAAATAAAACAAATATAAGGGTACATACAACAAACGTGTTTTTTTGCCGTTTTTATAGATAATGGTATGGAACCCTTCGTGCGCGAGTCCGACTCGCACTTGGTAGGTTTTTTTTAAACTATTTATAGGCACGCGTTTGACCAATATCTCACCTGATGGTAAGTGATGAAGTGACTTAAAGACTCCCAGGTTGTAGCTATCAGGAAACACTGACTCTGGCAGGGAATTTCACTTCTTAGCTGTACCTACGCACAATGAATGTGTTCCCAAAATGTTTTGCGCGCGTGGGTATCTTGGAATCCCTTCTACTTCTTTTCGATTCCAAGATTAACTCCTTCGATGGTTTTAAACTTGCCAGGGTTGCGGAATTTGTTCAAAAGAGTCACCGCGGCCCAGGAACGCAAAGGGCTTTAGAAGGAACACGGATAGGTTTTAGTCAGTCAGAGTCTGACACGCCCTTCCGCCCCACCCAGAGCGGAAGAAATCATTTCATGATTTCCCAACATTAAAAAACCAAAAAAATGGTTTAAGACTACGTTAATGGCAGCGTCGGTGGCACTCATTAAAACCTCCAAAGTACAAGTGCATGGGCTCTTGGGGCACTGTAATGTGTGGTACATCACCTGGCCTACGTAAACGGGTCGGCTTTCTGTCTAATCGAATGCAGCTGAACACTAGTATTTTAAATGGAGCAATTTCCTTTCTAACCTCCACATTCTGGTTAACAGATACCCCTTGGCAAGACTAGTATTAGATTTTCTGACACAAACATATGTCATACTAACTGTCGCCCGCGACTCTGACCGCGTGAATGGCGAAGAGAACAAACTACCAGAATAAAACGTATCCTTTGTGTGATTCCAGACAATAACCTACTTCGGTGCCAAATTTCATCAAGATCCATTCAGCCGTTCTGACGTGATTGAGTAACAAACAAATATCTATCCATCCATCCAAATATCCAAACTTTCGCATTTATAATATTTCTAGCGGCAGCCCCGCGGTTTCACCCGCATAAGTCTCGATCCCGTGGGAATATAGGGATAAAAATATCTATCTATCCTATGTCCTTTCCCGAGACTCAAACAATCTCTATACCAAATTTCATCTATATCGGTCCAGCCGTTTGCGCGTGGAGAAGTAACAAACATACACACACACACTCACAAACTTTCGCCATTATAATATTAGTATGAAGTGTGATAAGTGTGATTAAGAATAGATAAAGAATAGAAGTAGCTATAGATGAGCCATGATATTTCACAATGACAGCCGGTACAATACATAATGTGCTTTCCGAAGCGCGGAGGATTCTAAGTAAGGAGGAGGTATGTAAGGGATAATCACTGGTCACCCATCCCCGGACCGACACCGGCAAGCGATGCTTAGCCTTGCAGATCGGACCTTTGGCTGTAATAACTTAACCACAAGCTCCTCCCACAGGGAATAAAACTTAAACTAAACCGTTAAACGTTCAAATAAATTCAAATAGCGTCAACTCACGCAGGTTATTTCTAAAATGGGACAAAATAAACAAACTATATCAATATTAGAGTTTGTTAGTATTTCCTTTATGTCAATACAGACCTCGGGCTTAGTAGAGGTAAATATTCAGAATGTAATGGTGGACAGAGAACAAGACAATGGAAGGGGCTTGAGTGTAGTTGGTTGGTAATGGTGAAGCGTAGTTTGAATTAGGAACCAACGTGTTTTTGACACACTAGTGTTGCTAGTTTCGTAATATTCATATTTATTTCTTTACTAAACAATCCATAGTCGATATTAAACCAATATTTTAGAGACTTATTATTAACTTTTATTTACATAAATATTTACAACTTAAATACTTAACTAACTAAGTGAGAATCCAATATTGAATTATAATTTTATAAATGCTAAATTAACTATGTCTGTGAAAAATGATTTATTATCGGCAGTTATAAAAACCTGATGGGAAAAACGAAATAACACTGCCCAACCTGGTAATCCAACACAAGTAGCAGTAGTCCAAACTACTTACATATTTATTTTTTTTACCCACGTAAAAACGGAGGACGCTCTCAAGGCGACGCGTATTATTCTGTACCTTCAGTGAAAAGTGATACATGTCGACCCAGATCGGTTTTTATATTCTCTGATTAAACTTATTAAAAAAAAATTAACTTAATTTCTATCTTATCCCCGTTGTTATAAGATTAAAAATGAATGAGATTTTTTTGTGCACATTGATATAAGTAAGCAATTTTTATTGAAATTATTGTGTAAAATAATACTTTTTGATTCATACCAAAGTGCTCCGAACCGATCTTTATATTTCTAAAATGTATTTTAATACGACTCGAGTTACCACATCTTACGCGAACCGAAAGCTTTTACTTCAATTAATCCAAAGTGATACTAATGAAATCCTAACAGAAAACATTAAAAAATTTAAACAATACATTCTAGTGAAAAGTGTTTGAAAAGTGTTCTAGTGAAAACAAAAAATCTATTATTTGCACAGCTTTATTATTTGCACTAAAAGACTCGCCTCAACTTTTGAAGATAGAACATAAATTTCTCGTACCCGGCCATACACATGGAAGTTGATAGTGACCATGCGCTCATTGAAAGAGCAAAAAAACGAACATCAATGAATATTCACCACCCACGCGATTGGTGTCAATTGGTAAGGAGTGCATCAACTAAAACTACAAAATTTTCAGTAATTGAAATGGCGGGGACAGATTTTTACGATTTCGCCATGTTTGCTAAAAATAATTTTACAGTTAAAAAGACAAATTCTACGGGTGAAAAGTTTATATGGTTGAATGTAAGAGTTATTAAATTTAGTAAAGAAAAATTTCCGGTTTTTGAATATAAAGAAAGTTACGTAGGTGATGATTATTATGTGATGTCTTACGACAAAAGGAATAAAGACTACAGTTTAGTTAGTATTAATGCTGTTCCAAAATGTTACAATGGACCGATTCCTATAAGTGTTTTAAAGAAAAGGGATTTAATATCACTGTTAAAATACATTGATCCAAGTGTTCACGATTTTTATCATAATTTGATAACAAACTCAAATTTGCGTGACGTAGATCCTGATAATATTGTTTCGGATAATGTTGCAGTGCTACAACATATCTGTTGTTCGATTTTTGGAGACTGATTTAATACAATTTAAGACTGTTCAAGATTAATGATAAAAAGGATGAAAAGTTATGTTTTTTTTTATAAGAAAATTATATTGTTATCTGTTGTTTGATTTTTGGAGACTGATTTCATACGATTTAAGACTAATTCGATCTCTGTTCAAGATTAACGATAAGTTGGTTTAAAAGTTGTGTTTTTTTAAAAGGATGTTATATTGTATTGTAGGTATAGCGAATAGTTGAAGTGCTACATGTACAACACATCTGTTATTTGATTTTTTGAGACTGATTAAATACGCTTTAAGACAGTTCAAGATTAATAATAAAGAGGTTTAAAAGTTATGGTTTTTTATAAGGATGTTAATTTTGTTTTATATAGCGAATAGTTGAAGTGCTACAACAAATCTGTTGTTTGATTTATTGACCCTGTTTTAATATGTTTAAAGACTAACGATACCTACTCTGATAATCAGATTAACGATAAATACCTACTTAGGTCTAAAAGTTATGTTTTTAGTTTGATTTATTAAAATGATTTATTGTTTTGCTACTACTTGTAATTCATAAAAAGTGTTTATTCAAGAATTCTTTATTAAAGAAACGCTTTTTTAATTTAGTTATTATTTTATTATGATATTAACATAGTTTTACCCTTTCTGTGACAAAAACGTTTGAAAATACTTATTACTTGTATCAATAAACACTTCGATGTAAACAAAATGTATCACAATAAATTCTAGCTTGTAGCATTAATCACTTACTAGTTTGAAAAATACATTGGTGTTTAGGGGTACAATTGAATATTTACGTAGGAATTTTAAATGAAACAATGAAAAAAGGTTGCTAATAATCAAAATGATCATATTAGTTTTACGACTTTTTCTCACAACAACTATTTGCAGCAAAACATGCCAAAACACAAGCCTTATAACATTTCACACAAAACGGTAACTAAAATGTGTAAAATAATTCATTTCATTATAGATTTCAATACACAAAAATAAGCTAAGAAAACTATAGTGTACGGTGATATAACTGGCTATTTTTACTAATTACTTAAATTCCGTGCAAAATAATATATTCAAACCAAGCTCTTTATAATCTTTATAATATTATCTACACGTACCACATATCGTTTTTTATTTTAGAACGTTAGAAAAATAACGAGATTTTTTAAAATCTTTAACCTTAAATTACTGAAAACTATGATTTTTCACTTACATCACTTTTCACTGAAGGTATAGAATTTTATGTATATATATTTTGAATGACCACGCATAACTTTTTACAGAGTAGTCCGATTTTGAAAATTCTTTTTTTATTTGATAGAGTATACCTACCTTGAAGTTGGGCCCATATACATTTTAAAAAAGCAACCCTACAGGTTCCCACCTTTAGGGTAGCTTTTTGGTAGCTTAGCGGTGGAAAAATAGTGGTGATTTATGGTCACTCACAGATTTTAATGCTGAGTTGTATATTACAAAAAGTAATCAAAAATTAAGCATGTAGTAATTAGTAGATGCCAGAAAAAATATAAAATAAAAACTTTTAAACAAAAAATTAAACCGCCGAAAAAACTAAAAAGCAAAAAATAATAAACCATTTTAATTAACCTTAATAACTAATTTGTTCATTGATTGTTAGGCGCCGACTCAAAATTAGTTAGTATTCTTACATTAGATTAAGAACTTAGTTACTACGGTTAAATAAAAAAGGATTATTATTTTTTGTTTTTCAGTTTTTTCGGTGCTTTAATTTTTGCTATTTACAAACCTCTCCATTTTTGCGTTGCCCTTTCCTCTTTCCACCTACTTCAAAATTCAGGAAAAGTCTCTTCTATTCCCTTTACATCCTTGTTTATCGCAACGAGGTCCCCAGACAACTTGCTAGTAGTGCGTCCCTAGTTAGCTATTAGGAATTTTTAATTTGTACACCAACAGATCGTTATGGTCGATAACGCGTTGCTGACACGCTATCGTTACTGATATTGTTATAGCGGTTATTAAAACATTTAATTTTTTAAATTTAGGTTTTGATATTTAACTGTTTCTATGTAAAATTTAAGGTAATTGTCATTTAAACGTTGAATTTTGGTCAAGGACTTTTGAAAATATGTTCACAAAGTAGGAAATATGTGACGGTTTTGTTGAAAAATGGTTATATTGTTTTCGTATTATTTTAGGCCGATAAAGTAACATACTGTATTCATACATTTAATTCTATTTTATTCCTTCCGAAGTTTTTTTCAGAATACCTTAAAAAAATTCATACGTATTCAAATATTTTATTAAACGTCTGAAGTTGGTACTCGGTTCAAAAAGTGGTTTCCAGAATAACCGACAAAAAACTCCGTTTGCTTTTTAAAATGTTTTAATTATTAAGTACCAAGTCTAAATCCTCTCCCAAATCCTTATATATATTCTATTCCCGAGCAGCACTGAACAAGGCCTTGCATAAGGCTAGAAGCCGTCGTCTAGCCAGGTCTTCCTAGGCCGGCCTCGGCAGCACCGTCCATCCTCAGGCACTCATTTTGTGGAAACTATTGCCCAGATATCTAGGCAGGCGGCTGACATGACCCACTGATTCAAGCATTGATTGATTAAAGCATAAAGAATTTTAACTCACTCAAGGATTTTATTTCCAAAATGTTTGCCTGTCTTCTTTTAGCGTGTCGGTGGCAAATACAATTATCAAATTTTACGCTTAGCCCAGCACTCAGCAACGGCAACATCGTTCGCTGTCGCAGTCATAGGTTCGCACATACCTGTACGGAATATGTAGGAATGTTTATCAGAATCATCCCTCCTATTCAAAAATCAATATCAACAAAAATAAGTCAACAGCCCAGTAAATCAACTCGGCCCCTCTAAAATCGAAGCCAGAGCACTCTTGGTATCTTCATAAGAATTGATGACGCGAATAAATCAGGGACCGACAACCTTGTATCCGTGGTACGCCCAAACACTTGACTAATCTGGATTTATGAGTGTACGTACGTAGGTGGGGGATTTTTTTAAGGTTTTTAGTTTTGATAGTAATATTTCTCCCCTGCCAGGGTTACGGAATTTGTTCGAAAGAGTCACCGCGGCCCTGGAACGCAAAGGGCTTTAGAAGGAACACGGATGGGTTTTAGTCAGTAAGAGTCTGACACGCCCTTCTGCTCCACCCAGAGCGGAAGAAGTCATTTGATGATTTCCCATCCTTAAAAAAAAAATCTCTATCAATCATAATCTATACTGTATTCTACATCTATAAGTACTTAATATAATAAAGCTGAAAAGTTTATTTTGTTTGTTTGAACACGCTGATCTCTGGAACTACCAGTCGGATTTGGTGGAAGGCTAGGCTATACGGAAACCGGTAAAACAGAACAAACGCGTACGAATTCGCAGACAAAATCTAGCATTGTATAAATTCAAGTTCTTCAAAATTAACATACAGATGTGTTGCTTGAGAGTTTGTTGCGCCACTTCCTTCTTCCCAGCTAATACTAAGAAGTGGTGACGGGCGGGCAATTTCAGTGACTGAGACTTTTGATTTGTTGCGTGTTCCATATTTTTTTTATATTCGACCTGACGTATTAAAATAGAATCTTAATTTTTGACCCAAGAATCATTCCCAGTTTAATGTTGCTACAACAAAATATCCAAAATTCCCGTACCCTGTACGCTCACAGTGCCCAATGAGGCATTAGTGAGAGGCAACATTTTTACCTATCACACGCACTTCCCGATGCTCGATACTAATGGAGACCACTGATCAGGCGCAGAACCTGGGAAATGTGTTTGTTGTTTCGGAAAATATTCACGAATTAAACAGTTCATAGTTCATATGTTCGGTACAATATTTGCTACCGAACAGCTCAGCACTTTTGGTTGCGTGCATTTCCATAAATGCATGTATCGAAACTATTACTAGTTAGTACGTGTTCGACTACCAATCGCGTAACTCAAATCAAACCATCTTAGTGCCTTTTTAGCTTAGATTTACCATTTTATAATTATAATTGATCGTGGTGTTCAATATAGTTTTTAAACCATATTAGTTCGTATCGTTCAACCAGTGATCGTAAACTTACTACCAAACCATATCAACCAACTTAACCAAATAACAACCAATCCGAGAGTTAGTGCCAAACCAAGTACGTAATTTTTACAACTACGTCATATTTACGAGTTTTATTAATTACCCCATGCTTGACGTATAAACAACAACGTTCACAGTTAAAAAAACATGCGGGGCAGTCTTTTGGGACTGCGATAGAAGTAGTAACTAAGCGAAGCGTTCGGTGACGAAGACGCGAGTTCCAAGATTTTTGATCACCCAAAAAGTACACATATATACACAGTATACATATAGCTCATGGAAAGCGTTCGGTGACGATGACGCGAGTTCCTTGATTTTTGTTCACCCAAAAAGTGCTCAACTAAGTGCTGTACTATAATAGTAGTCATTCGAGCCTACAATCATCCACTGTTTGACTTGAGGTCTCCCTCAAGCATCACAAATTCACAACATCGACCTGTATTGTTTTATTCGCGCCATAGTCTTCCCACAGCATTCACCCATCGGGACCTTGCAGGGAGAGCTAAACGTCATTTTTTAAATTTGCTTTTTCCCGCGACTTCGTATGCGCATATCCCGTTTTTTTTCATTCCCGTAGGAATTTCGAGAAATCCTCTCTTAATGCTCCCCTACATACCCCAAGGAACCTACATGCCAAATTTCAGCTTTCTACGGCCAGTAGTTTCGGCTGTGCGTTGTCTGTCAGTCCCTCAGTCAGTCAGTAACGGAAGAATTTTATATATAAGGATTTACCTACTTAAATCACAAACGCTTTAATTTCTTGCTTCATTTTAATGCAAGAAGAAGTGTTTTATTTACCTTCATACGTTTTATAATATTACTATAAAAGTAATATCGTTAAAAGTTTTCGTTTTTAGGGTTCCGTACCTCAAAAGGTAAAAAAAGGAACCCATATAAGATCACTCTCTTGTCCGTCTGTCTGTCCGTGCGTCACCACCGATTTTCTCAGGAACGGGTGGGTGGACCTAGCAAGTTGAAATATATACCAGATACTGAGGTTTATAGTCCCTATTAGGTGTATAAAAATCAAGGTGTATAAAAACACGATAAAAAGATATGGGCAAATTTAGATTTTCGCTAAAACTTGTAAGTACCAAAATTTACCTTATTTTTTTTTCTTTGTCAGTAAACTCTTAGGGTGGCTTTCACACATACTACCCCAATCTCTCCTAACAAATCCATTAAAAACACAAAAAAAAACACAGCCCACGTACCGTGTTCTCGTCGACACCACAGCCATCATTTGTCCCGATTCTGACACGAGCATATCGGCTGAAAAATGTGCCGATATACATCTCCCAATTACAAGACCGCTAAGTGAAAAACCGGCTTCCACCATATTTCGCGGTTTTTCGAAAGCCGGGCTTTCGACAGCTTTGAATTTCCTTTTTTTTTGTAGCACAGGACACGTCAATTTGTGTTTAATCGAGATTTATTTATGTTCTGTTGTGGTTTTTCGGGCATTTTTTAGCTATCGGACTTTTACTGGATTGTGTAAATAACTAAATTAATTATAATTATTATACGTCACCCTCATCTCTCTATCCTTGTCGTAATTATTAGGAATTGGTTTTAATATTAATTAACTATTGTTATCTGAAGCATATCGATATCGGAAGTGTCAATTAACATAAGAAACATTTTGGCATTTTGCGTAAATGAACCTTACGTTAAGTGTCGTAGGGGCAATTTTCTTACGTTAATTGATACTTCTAATATCGATATACATACCTATATGAACCTCTGACATAATATCAGTCAATTATCTAGTTCAGAAAACCTTTATTATAATAAAAAAAAATATTCAGTGGAATATTCGGATAAGAAGTGGACAGGGCTAAAGTTTTTTTTTATTTGAGATGTATTTGCTCTTGAGTCTAGTCTAAGTAATAGATGACAGAGTCAAAGTCGACGATGGAGCGAGCTTACCCTGCAGAAGCCTGTTCACTCTAATTTGGAAGAGATTAGGGTTGTATGCGTTCGGAAACACAGACGCAGGCAGAGCGTTCCACTCCTTTGCTGAGCGCATTATTAAAGACGTTTGGAAACGTTTCGTTAGTGTTATTATTAAGCCACGAGCTTCTAGAAGAGTGGGTATAGAATAAAACAAATATGGATCGAGTAAGACAATGATGATGACGAAGAATATCTAAACCTTATCAAACCTTTAGAAACATGGTAGGAAAGGCGAAAATTATTCACAAACCCAGCCTAAGACACACAACACAGCACCACAGTAATTGCCCATAATTGCTCAAAAATCGATGGCAAACAATCGATCTTGCCCCCACACCTGATATTGCCCCCGAACACGCTAACTGGGAATCAACCCGTAATCGGCGCTGATCAATCATTGGGCTAGATTCTATAGCTTGCTACTCGACCCAGGGGCGAATTGTTTTACTGTGTTATTTTGTGATTAGGGTCACTTTATAACACGATAAGTTTGCTTTGCATTTGCTCTTTCCATTTATTTTAACTCTCAATATTTAAATCTCTACACAACGTGCCATTTTAAATGGCGATTTTTGTAATGCCAAAATAAATACAACTTTATAAGTAACGTTTTCATTCGCTTGTCAGTTGTTTAAAACTTAGTAGAATTGACACTGAAATGTCCAGAGGCGTTTGTCAATACCATACATGTTTGACAGCCGCCTTCACCACTCTACCGCTGACAGAATATCTCATATTTAGAGCCTCGGGCTCCCATATTATTATTTTATTCTATTCTATTTTTGTTAATGGCAATGATGCCGATGTCGACAATTCTGCCAATGTCAAAAACGAGTGAGACCATAGATAACAAACAAAGATTTTTAAATGTTGGAGCATAAAATCTTGTTAATGAGTTTAAAAAGTTACAAAATAAACAATAAAAGCCAGATAAAACAGATATAAATAAAAATAATTTTAGCAATAACAAGGGTAATTTATATAACTATAATTTAATGTAATTTACACTGTACTCTTTGGCCTCGGGTCTCCCTAACGTAGTCTCTTTAAATCGCTCAAATTGTATAACTATTCAAGAAGTATTCTCCAAAATAAACTAAAGCTTAGAACCCACTAAATATAGCTATGCCACACCATAGCCCACGTATCGGTCCCGCCAGTGAAATCGCCCGTGACGCCCTCCTGGGGAGGTTATAGCCCCAATTAGAAATAGGACGATTTCATAAAATGCATGTCTGTGTGTACAAGGGCTTAGGAGATTGTGTATTGGCTTGTAATTGTGCAGTTTATTTTATGTACTGGAAATTGTTTTCTCAATTAATGGTCAAAACAATGAAATCACTTCATCTATTTGCCTTGGTAAATTGATAGAATATGCTTTATTGAACACCACGAATAGTTACACGACTCTTTTACACAAACTTAATAGGGTAGTCCTGTAGCGGCATCAATACCGCCACATGAAAAACTAAGAAGCGAAATTTGTACGGCAACAAAAAAAATAACCGCAATGCCATCTATCATGTCAGCGACAAACTACCAACAAAATCCTGCATCGCGCAAGCAAAGTTCTTCGTGCGATTTGAACATGTACAACAGTCCGAATATCAACTATCGGGCAGTTGCTCACCAGATACAAAAACCGTCTGGTCGGAGGATCCTCCCTTTTCAATGGAGGTGTGCGAAACTTTATTCTCTGTTCGGCGTACTTCTACAGTCCAACCGTTCGTTTTTCAAAAAATATTAATTATTAAATATTCAAATCGCTAAGAAATTATAGAGATTAAAAAGCGCATCAAAGTTCAAAAGAGAGGGCTGGGTGACATCACGTCGCTAGTAAAACCTGAAGGACAACCTGACCAACATTTTTTTTTCACATTTTTTTATTTTAATTTGTTGCAAACTTTTGAAAGATGTTTTATAAGTCAGTGAATAAAGGCTTTTTTATTTATCATACTATATAGATCATCATCATCATACCAGCCCAAAGACGTTCACTGCTGGACATAGGCCTTCCCTTAATGGGTTTGCCATAATAGCCACGCTTGGCAGGCGGGTTGGCGATCGCAGTGTAGCTGCTGCAATATACAGAGAATGCTGCGGCTCATTCTCTGGTGAGTCCCTTAGTCGCCTCTTACGACACCCACGGGAAGTGATGGGATGGCAGGGGCGTGCAGTAGGCT